>UCOJ01001702.1:0-23251 GCA_900474305.1 Cecidostiba fungosa
AAAATGTTTAAAAAAGGTAAGTCGATATTTGTGACCTTACTATATTAGTCGATACTAATTCAAGGTCACTTTTTACATTCAATATATTCTTCTCGTATATTCTGAAGGTAAAATAGAGAAAACGACGGCTTGCTTAGTTTCCGTAATTCGTGCTTCCTCACCGTGGCGCTTCATGAGACATTTGCGATACAGTCGCGTATACATTTGGCTGAATAAACTCGCAATTTAAGCATAGAAGCGTGGGTACGTCACAGGATGCTTTGGAAAGTTTCAATGTATGCGAATTGTTAGATCGAAAACAATTATTTATTTGCCACCCAATCCTCATCTATTTTTAAAAAACTTATTCATATGTTATCATTCTAGAAATATATTTATACAATTCATTTTAGTTTGAATGATTTCGCACGTATATTAATTCATGTCTGTATATAAAGAGGAGAAAATATATATTCTGCGTGATGCGTATAATTTACATCATAATCAACCAGTATATATCATCATCCGTTAATAATGACTGCGCTTCAATCACATCCAATCGCGATTTCTATCCCGAGATCTCTTTACCTCTTTTCATTAGTCCAACAAACGACCCAATTCCTCAGATCGCCTCAGCGCAATACGCCCATCCCTATATATTATATAACAAAATGAAGCACTCGAAAAAAGCGAAAGCCCGTAAATGTCGCGGGACACATGCTTCCCTTAATACGATGTCTCCAAGCCACATTAGTTCAATTCTCCAAAGGCTGCAGCTGCAAGAGAGCGAAGAAAAAGGAGCTACGAAGAAAGAAAAAGCTTCGCGGGCGGGAATACACATTGTAAGGAATCGCTTATCGGGAATCTACCATCTCTCTCTCTTTCTCTCTCTTCGCTTATACGTGTGTATTACAAGTGCGCCTGTGTAGGAGGATTTGTTGTTGTTCCTGTATCGTTCTTTTTTCTTTTTTTTCAAGAGAGAGAGAGAGAGAAGGTCGTTCGATTTCTGAGAAGGTTCTCTCGTAGCAAATCTGCAATCCCGTGAAATGAGCGCTATTCCAGCGGAGAATATCGGACGCGAGATAGGATGGATTGCGGTTCCGTATCGTTTGCTCTGCGGAAGCGAAATTGTATTCTCCGCTCTTACTGCAAATCACGATCTGTATGCGAGTAATCGTATCTATAATAAATTGCTTCTTTTGTCATCTTATATAGATTATCATTTCGCTCGAAGAAGCTAAGAGTTTCTTTCGAACTTCTGGATCATTTAAACGGACTAAAGTTAAATTCAATCCTATCATCTCGTGACCGAAATCAATCGTTGATTAAAAATAAAAAAAAAAAATGTTTTCATAAGTATATACCTACACAGCTCAAGACACCGGTTGCCCTTCGAACGAAATATTCGAAAGCTCCTCTCACACGAGAGTCATCCTCTCGTCGCAATGTCAACGGCAAATCGTCTCACACTTTTATTTGTCTCGTCTCTCTCTCTCGTTCGTCGGCTTCTTAAAGGCTTCTCCGAGCTCGGCGCAAAAAGCAGCCTCGCAACACTCGAGATAAAGCACGTGACGTCTGATCGATCGCGCCAGTCACTTATCACTCGACTCGTCTTCCCAGAACGAAAACTCATTTGCCGCGAGGGGACAAACATAGATATATATGTACCTTGTATACCCTCCTGGATTTTCATCTCCTCTTGCTTGTTTTGTTTTTTGCTTTTATTATATGTAGCCAATGTTGAAGATTTCTTATTTCGAGCGAGAGAGTCTTGTGTATATACATATAGCTATATTACGACGAGAGAGCGCGGGAATAAAGGAAATGCAGGATTATCTTTACGGATGTCGTAAGGGTTTTGCATTTTTTTTCGCGTTACGAAAAATAGAAATTGCGTCGTGTATTTGATAATTTTGGAGAAGCTTGAAATGATTTATAGTATAGTATAGTGCGTAGGATGAATTCATAAGTTTATAACCAACAAGGGGGTGTAACGCGTTTAAGTGTCCAGATTTACATTTTACACCGTACATTCTGACCACAGTGATCATAAATTTAGTTTGCGCAATTTAATAGTTATAATTAAATTTTATGTAACTCTGGCACAATGCACTTAACTCGAAACCCATTTCAATATTCGAATTTTGGCTTGTGTATACTATATTCTGCATCACTGAGAGTTTCATGGATTACGCCTAGAAGTAAACTATTTCAGCAACTAATATAGTGTATAACTTTCCAAATTGCAATAAATATAATATATAATCACGACTAAAAAAACTGTGTATGAACCTCATCGCGCCAAATGCAAGGCCTATGTATATAATCGCTTGTTGTAAAAGCTTCTGAGAAGCGAAAACAAACAGCATCCAGAACTTAAACTCCACTAAACGCAAATCTCGTCATCTCCCATAATCTCCAGCAGCTCAAATCTCGCGGTACGAAAAAACCAGGCGCAACAATGGAAAGGAAATGCTTTTAGCTCTTTACACATACACACGCACAGAACCTCCGCACACTATTAAACACAATAAAACGCAAAAAGACATTCGAGAGCTTGCAGTCGAGAGATCGCGGCGAGCTTTTTAGCGGTAATTGTTATTCGCTCTTTGGAGCTTTAATGCCCCGACGGAAGTTAATCGCAAGAGCGCAGCTCGAAGATTATAATAATGCACGTCCGCTGCAAGTTAGTTGGTTGAGAGAGGGAGAAAGCGAGCGCACGGTTCGCATTAATTATACGAGCGTAAAGCTGGGCGCTAGCTGCGCGCGGGCATACGAAAGCCCTATATACTCATATTCCGGCCGACTCGTAAAATTGCAATAAAGTCACGCGGCCGCCGCGCCTTTGGACTTTCGTCGTCGTCGCCCTTCGCTTCTCTCAACCCTCTCGATTTACCGGCTGTGATATGCTGCAGGCAAGAGGGCTCTGAGATTTATTCATGGAGAGATATTTTTTTTTTCGTCCTTTTGCGCGGGTGTCCTGACGTACTCGGATTTTTCTACTGATGATGAGTTGTAGATGCTTGTGCGTTTAAGTTTAATTGTATATAATGTTTAATTTTTTCGTTCGCAATTATTATTATCACGCTTTTATATTTGAAATTGTTACACTCGATAACGCAAATATTTCATCGATACACGTATTATAGAAAAGAATATTTACGATGCAATAATCCGATTAGCGCTAATTCCACGCGAATTCCGATGCTAAATACCGAACGTGCAAGCAGAATCCGCCGCATTGCACAAAATAAAATCAACGTTATTTAATATGACTAACGAGCCCAGTTTTAAATCTTTTAAAACACATTCGAATTATATTTTATAGCAAACGCTCTAGCCCTTCCTCTTAATCCAAAGAACTCGTGTATTAAATTTCTTTTCAGCATTTCAAAATCCCTCTCTCACTCTCTAATCGCTCCCCTCGATCAAATCACGCCAAAAAAGCCAGACCATTACAAAGGATTATCCTGAATGACTCGACTCCTAATATATCTATACGAAGAAGAGACGATTCGAATGAGATCAGCTGCAGCGAGAATATAAGGACCCATATATAAATCGGAAATGCGCTGACAAACGATCTTATAAGCAAGAAATATAATAATGCTCGACGCGGCGGATGACAAATGACATCGTATAGGTGGCGCTGCAGATGCTGTGTATAATATGCTCGCTCTCTCGTGCGCTGCACATATGCAGTGTGTGTTATGTTCTTAGCACAGCAGCGCCTCTGCCGGCGATTTCTCGCGGTAATGCAGTTTCTTTGTGACGGATTGGAGCCGGGATCTAATGCTCTCTCGGGATTAATAACGTCGCCCTTTCCCGAAAAAGGGACTGTGCGAAACGCGGAGAAATTGTGATTTATGATCGGCGCTTCGGCGACTTGATCCTTCTCCGGCTGTGACGACGAAAAAAAATTGGTAAATAATCCAATTATCTTATTTTTCTCGCGTCGTGAGACTCTCTCTCTCTCTCTCTCTCTCTCTTTATATACTGATGAGGAAATATTCGCTCCACTTTAGCTCGAGCGTCGTCGTGATTATAACATATTATTTAAAATTCCTTTTTATCTTTTACTCATTACAGCAATGAATGGAAATTAAGCTCACATTCGGCCAAAATTATCCGCACTTTCCGTATATTTACACAAAAACGAGCTCGTATTCAAAAAATCGGTCGAGCGCACGCTCTCGCTTAAATATAATACATCGCGCGATTATTGTTTTATTTACTTTTAATTTTCGCCTTCCTCAAATAATTCGCTCTCTCCCCAATAACAACAATCCAAACATCCCGCTCGCCTTTCGCAACTTCAATCTCGACATACGAAAATTCTCCAGCCGCACGTCAATATTTGATATCAATCCGAGTTGCACACATACACACACACACATAGGCTCGTTGATCGATTCTCCCCTCTACGTTATATATAAGTCAACATGACGAGCCTAACGAACAAGTACGTGTACATCTGTATACGCGTCGTTTCTGGAGAATATACATACATCGCCGGGAGCGCAGTAGATTATTCGCCTCGTCAAGTTTGTTCTTGCAGCAAGTTCTGGGCTTATATAGTTTTGAGAGAAATTTCGAGGCAGCTTGTTTAGGGAGAGGAGTATAAATAACGGAAGATTGATATTTTTAATCTCGATTTTACTTCTTAAGAAATCGTATATACAGAGAGAGAGAGAGAGAGAGAGAGAGAGAGAGAGAGAGAGAGAGAGAGAGAGAGAGAGCGAATAAGCAAGTTTACGAAAGCGTATTGCAACACGCAGCGAATTTCCCGTCATATAATTCAGAGTATAGTATAAAGTGTATATAGTATATAGTGTATATAGTGTGAGTATAGTATATATAAAGTCTCCAACTGTGCGGCAGAGAACGGGGTAAAAACATATTAAACTCGGGCATTTCCCAAAGTAGTTTTCGCACTTCCTCAAGTTTCGCAACCTTCTCAACTCGAGGTAAATTAGCGCCGCGCGCGAATCGGTCTCAAATTAAGTTAAAATACGGGGCTCGGCAACTTAAACATCTTATATACCTTCTCTGCCTCCCTCTCTCTCTCTCTTCCCTAGTAAATTACAAGCCGAAAAGAAAGCCCTTTCGCCGAGAAAAAGCTGGCGTAATTAAGGCACTAAGTAGTTTCCCTCGTGCGGCTGCTGCTGCTGCTGCGATACACGGCGTTTTGCAATTACCGCGAGAAGCGCTCGTTTTTCCCCGTTGGAGCTGCGGAAAAACCGGTTGACGCGCGAGAAAGAGAAAGGAGGCTGCTGCTACTACTCCTCGTCGCTCAGCTGTAACTCGAGAAGCTTTCGCGAAGCTTTATTTCGCCGGCGGCGACTCCTTTTTCCAATCGGATTTCCGTCGTAGCCACTCGCGCGGAATCCCGGGGTATAGCTTCTTCTTCTTCTTCTTCTTCTTTTGTCTTCGGGGCTTGTCGAGATTGTTTCGCGAATTTCGCGAGTGTTGTAAGGAGGCGACAGATTTTCTTTAATACTAGAGATGCGCGTCTATATGTGTATTATAATAGGAGTGAGGGATATGGATCTTTGTCGGAGAGAACAGGTGTTGCTGATGCTGTTCTCTGGGCTTGCTTTGTAAGCGAACTGTGCTGAAGTGGATTATTATGATTTTCCTGTTATACGAGGTGTAAATTTTATACGAAAGGATTCGTAACTAGAGATGAGGATTCTAAGATATTGACAGGACTATGTAGTTGTTATGGGATACAGAAAATAAGCAAGCAATATTTTTTATAAACATATATGATACATCAGTCTGAAGTCGGTTGAAATAAAGCGCAAAATCACTCTGAGATTTGAAGTATATAGAATAAACGATCGATCGTGCGTCTTGTAGTCAAACATTTTACATAGTTACCATGGAAACTTTTGATGTCGTTGTAACTACCAGAACTGGCATAAAAGCTTGCAGAAAATTTTGAAAATTTAAAATCGAATCACAGTATAATAGTCCAATAAAATTGACCCTTTTTCAAGATTCCAAGAATGTTATTCATCCTTGAAAAAATTTCCCCAACACAAACAAAGCCAATCTAAAAATTCCCTGGAAATATACGAGGTGCTTAAACGCACGGAATCCCTTATACTTTCAAACTCCCGTAAATAAAAGCTCGCCCGAGTCAATAGAAATCTCGGCGAAAAATCCATACCTTCATCCACCGAATGACCCTCTTTCATTACTACCCCTAAAAAAAAGCTCAATACCAGAAACAAAGGGTTCACCTTATATCCAGCACACAGTGGCATCGAAAAGAAAAAAACAGCGACGATTAATTCGCACAGGAATATATACCTATATATACGCATGCATATAATACGAGATAAAATCCTCGCGCGTGATTTCGAAGCTTTTTCACGCGGCGCGCACATTTGAAAGTAAAATTCCCCGCGGACGCCGTGGTCAGAGTGAAAATAGCCGCGTCTTCCGAAATCAATTTTTCCGGCGAACGTCGACGATTTTTTTCCGCTCCATTATTTCGCCGTATAGTCGCCGCGAAAAAGAAGAAAAAAAGGCGCACAGGTCTACGGAATTTCGTATATACAAAAAATATCGGAAGAGGGGGGAGGGGGATATATATTCCGCGCTTTATAACTGCGAGCGCGTTATAATCTATCGGAAAGGTGCGGAGAGCTTTTGATGTCTTTTTTATGGAACCGAGCGGTGTGGCATAAGCTTTTCAGCATTTTTCCGATAGGTAAGTCCGACGGTATATATAGACGGGGGGGAAGGGAACTTTATATATTCGCGAAACGTTCGGATAATGCGCGAGTTGTGGTCTTTTTGGAGAGTGAGAGAGAGAGGTGAAAAATGAATATAGTCGCCGGGTGTATTTCGAGTGGCCGGGAAATACTTTTTTATGTGGAGTTATGGGCCAATTTCGACTCTTGCCGTGTCATGACGCGAATAAAGTTTGCTCACGTAACGCAGGATATGTAGTGCGCTTCGTGAGGAATATATTTCTCGTACATGTATTCGTAATGTTTTTTCAAGATGTTTCTGCTTACAACTTTTCGTTTTACGAAATTGTCGAACACTTTTTGCTTGACACATATTTTCCGAAAAAAAGGAATTAACCAAGTATTCGCACGCGAAAGTATTTTAACACACGAGCTGTTAAATTTTTCTCACGTCCACCGATAACCGCAAAATTTCAAACGCCCGCGCGTTCATCTACCTAAGTGAGGAACAAGTTTCCCAGCATACTTGAGGTTTCACAGCTCGACGTCCTTGTCATGTAGTACCTCGTCGAATAACTTCCTTAATTCAAAGCACACAGCACAAAACTTAAAATCGAACTTACGTACGAACGAACATTATCAAGTCTGTATCCCTAAATCAGCTAACAAAACAATCCAACTCTATAGCCAACAACAAATTCATTAAACACTACACAGGGCAAGAACACAGCAGGCAAGCAGAACAGCTTCTCTCTCATCTACACACACACATGAAAAGCCTCGAACTTGCCTATAATGCAATGCGCAGCTTCCGGAACAGCAACGCACATTATATACATATATACAGATACCCCATGGGATAACATTACAAGCTTCTCTTGGTCCCTGTACTGTAACGTACATGTATAGTATCGCGCAAAGATACATACCGTAGCTTTTGTGCAGGAAACTATCGCGAAACTCTCAGGCGGACGAAGATACCGAGTGTGAAAATTACATAAGCGGACGCGACGCCGGGGATTATTATTAACGGCGCCGCGGCGAAAGCTTGCTCGCGGGAAATTCGTGCGGATAAGGATTTGCTACTGCTGCTGCTCCGGAGTTGGGAGATTCTGAGCCACAACGTATGCGCTACTCTCTGTATAACGGAGTTTCGCGTACGTGCGAGATGCCGAGTTGTGTATTATTGCGTTGGTTATATTATTGTTGGATGGGAGAAAAGAGCTTTCGATAAGGATGCTGTGGCTGAGTTTTGGCATATATTTGTTTGGACTTGTGTGGTAATTTGTACATTTGATTGTAACAGTATTGAACTTTTTGATTAATGAAGTATTGACTTTTGTGATGATGAAAACGTGCTTTATTTAGTAGTCGGGTAAACAAATTAAAGCGCCTATTTCAATATTTTATAAGAAAAATTCTCAACAATTATTGTAATAAGCCTATTAGTTTACTCCAAAGGTGATGATATAGGCTTCATCATCTGTAAATGACTCCCATTTGTCCCGCGTCAAAATCATGGGAATCACTTAATTCAGAATGACTTACTCTTCGATTTTTGTTTTCTTTTGCTGAATCATATTTTAGAACCATAACGTTGTTTTGCTTCTACTTATCTTTAAAAATGTTCAAGTTATTATAGTGAGGTTAATCTTCCTGCCGTCTGTTTATTGATGCTTGCGATAAACACTCCTGTGGTTCATACTGATAAAAAAGATCCATCACACTTGCAATTTCGCAAGCATATGGAATAATAGTATAGTAATAACCCAAAGCCTGAGTATATGTTTTGGACTGGCCTTTCCTCCACCGCTTGATCTTTCCAGCTTTTTATAGTCTCTGTCTAGCGGCGATAGGTAGCGCACAGGCACTTTCATATTTCCTTCCATCAGTATCTGCGCGTACAGTGCATATATAGCGGTCTGCCACCTATGCCAGAGTACCTTGTTGGGTCTTCTTGAACTGCTCATGCTATAACTGCCTTAGTTTTTTTGTATTGATTTTATTTCAGTCGTCGATTTTTCCATTACCCGCTAACATTCTTAACTTGTTATTCAGCCGCAGTAAAAGACAACATTCCTCTGCCAGGCAAGAATAAGGCAACCGCAAAACAGTAGCCGAAACTTCAGCCAAGCAGAACTTCTCTCCCGCAGATTCGATTACAGCGAAGAAACGCGGAGTGACGCGCTAATGGTACGAAATGCACACGACGAGTGAAATCCATTAAAAGCCGCGCGCGCTCTAGCGTATATATCGTTTTTCAGACCTTTTAGCGCTGCTCTAGAGAGAGACAAGCGCGCTTGTATGAATTTATATATTTCGAGCTTGTAAATGCATATGCATCAGACGAATGTATATACACACAAGTATTTATATAGTTATATGTGCCGGTGTATATATACATATAGCCAGAGTATACGCACGAGTGTAGCTTGTACATGCATAGTGCGCTGCTGCTGCTGCAGCTTTCCTTCTTATGTAATTACAGCGAGTTTACACTTGTATACAGTACCAGCATCCATTTACGCATGCAAATATATACGAGACTGCTGTGCTCGTGACACTGCGCCGCTGTTCTACTTCAGAAGATTGTTCAGTTTTTCATCTGCTGTTTGAAGTTTCGCTTTATATATTATGTTTGCGATCGGCTATTCTGGCTCGCGTTTCCCTGCTTTCTGTAATGGTGTTGGCGTATTCGTAAAATGTAGCTATCTGTATAATGCTTTTACTTATTGTACATAAATATGCAACCGAACGAATTTTACAAAGTAGCACTTAATCCGAAATTAGCGGTTTGTATAAGAGGCGCCGCATATCAATTTACATCAAATCGTCGTTATTTCGCTTAGGAGAATTCGCGCGATGCAGCTGCGTCTCTTTGGTCTACTCCTATATCCCCTTGACTACACGCGTCACGAGGAATCGCATAGAGAGAGAGAGAGAGAGACACCGTTTGCTACATAACTGGAATTCGTCGTCTTTCGCTTCAGTTTCCAGTTAATTTTAGGGCACCTCTAGAGGGATTTCATTACGCCGGAGAGACGATGAAGCTTTCAGAGCGCGTCGAGGAAAATTATTTAAGTCAAAACTAATTGCACAATCTTCTCTACAATAAAATCAGTATTTTTATACCGCCCTAAAAAATCGGCTAACAGCAATCAAGTCTCTGTATATACAACGACTCGGCGATAAAATGCATCAGCCATACGAAAACTAACGAAAAGCAAATAACGAGCATCTCGATAAAGACGTCATTGGTCGAGAGGCTCAGGAGAGATAGTAGCCCCCAAAACGATCGTCTTATATCCGTCTCTACTCTTCCCGACATTAATCCAAAATTGAGCGCGTGCTTCTCTCTCTCTCTCTCTCTCATCCCTACTATAGCTTTCACGTGCAAGCTATATATACAGGCGCTCAGCTGTTCGTCCCGCGTCGTTTTCCGGCTTATGTACGAATTCCCCTCAGAGGGTTTATTGCTCAGCGCAGCCATTCCTCTGCTCTAATTAATTTGTTGGCCCTGCAGTAAACAAGGCTTGATTAAAAATGAGCCCTCTCTATAGCACACGTACATATAAGCGAATTTCGTGATGCGTAGGTTACGTCGTTGGTTCTCGACGAGCTGGAATGCCGTATGTGCTGTATGTATATTTGTAACGACGACGATATGCTGCTGTTTGACAGTGTAGGCGAGTGTGTAATATATGTTAGAGATGCTGTTTGGGCTGCGTTTGAGTGGATGTTTGTAGCGATAAATTTTGTATATAGAAGTGGAGTGAGCTTTGAGGTTGGTTTTTTGTGCTGAAGTATGTAGGTTGAGGATAAAACTATCAGGAATATCTGCTTTTATCGGATTCTCGAATTTTGAGCTAATTAAATTCTTTTTCACAATTTTGAATGACCCACCAATATAACTGTTCGAAATCAGAGTACACACCTAACAAAGATTTTCGAATAACAGATTTCTCTATTCAAACTCACGCAAAAGCCGAGCTTGCGCAAGCTTTCACCTTCTAAAGCAAAAAGCTCGAATTTCTCATATCTCCGAGAAAGCTACTCATCTCCCCAGAATCCCACTCGCGTTATCCGAAAAAATACGAGCTTGCGGACCGCTATATGAGCTTTTTCGCGCGCGTCATGAGCTTTCGAGGTGTATATCTTCATATGTATACGGCAACAACGAAGCGCGCGTAAAAGCTTGGATCTTTTCAAAGTCCGATCAGATAAGCGGAAAAGAGGTCGCAAAAGCAACGCGCGTGTGTATACTGCGCGGGAAAATTGCGAGTATGAGTGTCGGTCTAAAAAGAGATGTTAAACAGCGCTGCACAGGTCTCACTGCTGGAGTGTAATCGAGGTCGAGTCGAGAGATTTGCCTACTTTTTGGATGTGCTTTGCTAGTGAAAAGCTATTCTGTGTATATTGGCAAAAATAGTATAAAAAAAATTCTTCAAAAAATAAGTTTCACACGACTGAAATTTTGAAAAAATATATCTTTTGGCATGACCTACATTAAAAAATGTTAGTCCTCCTACGCATAACATTATATGTAATCACGTTCTCTCGCACACGTCCAACCGATCGAACCGTTTCCCCGATATTTCTCTCTTACACAGGTATATATAATACATCCCTGTATACACGCATGCGTTCCAAGAATCGCCCCTTTACGAGGCTACTCTCGTCCCCTCGATCTTTACGAGCGCGTAAACCTAGTGCCGCTTTCTTTTTCAAAGCGCGAGAGAAAGCCTTATCTCTGCGACTCGAACTCTCTGATTGTAAAACTACATCCGCACGTCGCGCAGTTTTACAACTCGCGCCTGTTTTCCCGGCGCACATTGTTTACGGATTCTATCGGTTTCCATTTGCTCGCTTCTTTTTTTACGCGAGTCCACACTCGCGATTAAAAGTACGCTCCCGTGGTTTCGATGTAATTTCCTCCTTGTTTTCACGCGGACACGAGTACCTATAGGTACACATCGAATTAACAAGTTTAGCTGCGCACCGCGGCCGGGTAAATTACGAGAATCGTAAATTTTTTTTTGCCCAGCATCGAATAGTTGTGTATAAAGTTGAGCGAATAACGTTCGGGAATTATTTCGAGTGCAATGAATAAAGCCTGTCGACGAAATTAGATGGAGCTTCAAGCCGTGCGTGTGACCTATATATATTTGTGTATGTATCAAAATGATTGGCCCTGAATAAATGCGGCGTTGAATTTTCAAACAGAGGGAAAAAGAGAGCAATTTATGCGCGCACGACTGGTGTGTTTGCGCCGAAAACTCGCGGGAACTTTGGCTTCGATCCACCGTTGATGCTTTATTCGAATATATACCTATAAAAGCGGACCTTTGCCCACTGCCGCAGAGTAATATCCATTAGCTGGTATAGACTTTGATAGACTATTCGTTTGGGCTTCATGTGTGGGAGGAATTTTGAGGAGATCGGCAGTAGTTAATTAAAAATTTTCAATGCGGATGGGGACTTATTGCTGATACACGTTTAATGAGTTTGCTTGAAATATATGTAAATCCTGTGTAAATTGAAATTTGTGTAAAATATAATATATGTTGTGCAAACCATTTACGCGAATGTGTATTATTATATTTATTTATTATAAAATATGATATATTTAAAATTTACGAATTATTATTCAGCGACATGTATAAGCTACATATAAATACAAGCTGACCGCAACTGTCACGTCAGAAATAATCTACGTGGTTCCGGACGTCCTCAACCACATAGGACGTCTTCGCATTATAGTGCCATTCATATAATATTATGTGATCCTTTATATAGTTTAAACTTTTTAATCCACTCGACGATCAATCCGTCAGATACGAGAGACTCGTCTCACTAATTATACGCCCACAATAACTGAGTTATCAAAGCAACAAGTGCCATTTTACAACATACACTGCGTCATGAAAATTAATTAACCTCCGCAATTACTCATGAAACATCGAGACAGAATATTCCTCTACAGCTCTCGTAAAAAATTAAACGAATAAAATCTATATATAGCAGTCGTCCGTCGTTCGTAATTAAAATCGCACACTATACCATATATACCTACCAACGGAACCCGTTCATTAAATTAAGAACATCTCATAATCCCCAGTGTCCCCAGTCGCTGAAACATCTCCTCACTGCCGAAAATTAAACAGCCATTCTTACGACTCGACGAATTGGCCGCCTCGAGTGTAATATAATCCGGTTATACAACTCGGCATATAATTCGATCAATCGTCCTCTCTTCCCGGGCGTCTAATTGCATTGTTCATTTAAGTCAGCAATTAATGACTACATCGGCGTCGTATATATACCTAGATACAGCCTCACATTCGCGGTCGACTGGCCGCTCGAAGTTTCATTGTCACCGCGAATATTCAATCCCTATAGGTCGAGATAGAAGCCGTAATCAAGTACGAAATGAACTTGCCGCGCGCGGCAATTTGCAGTAGCGCGCGGCCGATTAAAAAAGAGGCGCCTCGATCTGACGCTGCGCTATACTGCCTCTGCGGTGAGATTTAATTAAACTGTCTTGCGAGAGAGGGAAGATAGCACTTCAGCTGTGGATTACTCGTTTAAAGCGCTTTGCTGCATCTTTCATTCGGAAGTTTATCGCTTTATCATCGGGAGATGAAGTCAGGGATAATGGCTCGATGCAACGAAATACGCGGTATTAGTATTATATTATGGCTTGAGCAAACTGGACGGCCGACTATTAATATACAGTAATAAAATAAAAAGCGGCTGTCGACACTTAGCGGACGTTTAATATTTCTCCGAAAAAAAGGGCGCAGGGAGACATGGCGAACGGTCCAAGTTGAAAGTAAGTGATTTTAAAAGTTTGGAAATTCATTTTAGCTCGTCGGCGATGATAAAGAGGCAATCTTTCTCCGAGCGCCGAGAAAGTTGTGTAAAAAAAGAGGGGTATGAGAGGTTCGTTTAAAGAATCACCGGGGCTAATGTATAATGGCATTATAATTACTTTTATAAGATCGAGCGGCCGATCGATAAATCTCTTGGCGACTCTCTCGGCTCTTGGAATTATTGTCCTGGAACTATGCACGACGCAACTTTCCCGATTAATGAGCCGCCGTTGCTATGAGAGAGTGTTATAAGCGGAAATTGTCGCTTTTCGTTTAGTGTCTCGTGCTGAGAGAGAGAGAGAGCTTTCTGACCTGGATTATTTAATAGCTTGTACGAATTAATTAGCGGGAAAATTACATTTGCCATCTCTTGCGACGTCATCGCAGCGGCTTGTTTATATATTGATTTTCCAATGACTTTTGAGTAGGATATTTTGAAAGCTTGTTACGTAATATAATATACCTCGGAAGGATTAGTTCCACGCAGCTTGCTTTACAAGTAAAACTACTGTGTAACGAAAAGCAGTGCATAAGTTGCATGCTTGATGTGAGTATAGTGTTTCCCGATGTTTGAATCTTGTTATACTGTTAATTAACATATTAAAGAAGTGGTTATATCAAATTTGAAATTTTTTGTGTTAAGGTAAAAAAATATAATACTTCGATTTTTGTTTGCACAAAATGTTTGTATTTTTTTTAAATATAAGTATCTTGAGATTGCGTACGGTTCATTTAGATAAAATAATGGAATTATCAACTGAGTCATGTTTTTTATAGATACCCTAAAATATCGTCCAAGTTCCTGTCATATTAGCGACAAAATTAATGAGCGTAGTGATAATGCTTTTGACGAAACTTTTTCAAATCGTCTAGAAAAAATGTATTCAGTCACAGCTCGACGATTACTTGAGCAGACATTGGTGCTTCTGCTCTTGAATTTTCCATATCAAATTTAAATTACTTTTGTAAATACTGAGTTTTTCCAGCATTACAGATATGTACTTCTATATAATGCTTCTTCTTCTTCAAAACGAAAAATGTAACGCAATGTGAAAGAAACTGTAACAAAGTGTAAGAACTCGCACAACCAGGCGTAATATTGCAACAAGCAATGGTTTGTTTGTTTATATTCTTATGTTTATTTACATTTCCTGTTATTTAAAAAGAAAAATAAGTGCATACCTCAATACTCGATCTGCAATAGCTATAGGTACAAATTTATCAAACGCATTAAACTCTCAATCTTCTATATGTATACAGACAACGGCCTCGACGACGAGATAAAGGAAAATCGATAGACACAGAGATTCATCCGTGTGTCCGCGAAGGGCACGTCCGCGCGAGAAATTGCGGCGAGTAAATGGGGGAAAACGTGGAGAACCGTGTCTCTGCGATATAAATCGAGTTTAGCGCACCAAGTTCGCCGCGTCTCGTCCCGCAGACAAATAGTTTCGATTCAATTACATGCTGCGCGTGCAGTCTTTCGACAAACTGCGTCGCTTTCTCCTTTCGCTGCATTGTTTGCTCTTATCAAGGCCTCGACGCTGTGTAACTGCAAAGGAACAGCTTGAAACAGACCACTGGTGCGGTCATTGAGGGTGACTTGAGAGAGTGGACAGTTGGCGGCGCGCTTCGCTTGCCTTGAGGTATTTGATTATAGTGGATTGGTTGGTTGACTGTGGGTGTTGTATTCCATTATGGTTGAATCTTGTGATTGTTATTCCCTTTGAAGTACATACATGTTTCGGTCAAGTGATCATTGCAGACGTTTAGTATGAAACAACAGTTTAGGTTTACGCTGTATGCCGAAATAAATTATTTAACAATTTAAAGTATTCCGTAGATTTGGTTTATTTAGATACGCTGATTCCATTATCAATTGAGTCGTGCGAAGCGATGTACTAAAATCTCGTTCGAGATCCGGTCAGTCTGCGATAAAAAGACTGTAGATACAACTTTATTGTTGAGGCTGTTTCAAATCGTGCAGACGTAGTTTTATTCAGTTCAACGATCCCTCGAACAGACAAGATCAGAGCATTTTGTATATTCTTCGATTTCTCAAGACTAATAACAATTATTTTTGTAAACCCCGAGTTCTTCCAACATCACAGGTATAATATGACATATAGATAATACATAACGCTGCGTCTATAATAAAAAACCCTTGTTTCATGACTCGATCCATGGTCATGAACCAAGGTTTTTTTTATTGTAGACGAAGTGTAAAGGAAAGATATATATATTTATTTGGAGAGATTCTCGTTACTTCACTGTCAATCCTGGCCCACCTTAATTAGCATGTTTTTTCCTCTATTGCTGTAATTTTTTCACAATTATTAACATTTATTCACAGGATATGAAGAAGAAGCTCTTGATCCTTTTGTTGATCCAATTGCTTTACGTCGAAGCATCTGCTGAACGTCACTCGAGTAAACGAAATATTTCGATGTCAATTCAAACAACAACAGCAACAACTTCAGTTTATGAACGGGATAAATCAAATCGTTATGGAATCAAAATATTCCAATGCAAAAGCAAAAATAAGTGCATACCTGAAAATTTGGTCTGTGACGAGAACGACGATTGTGGCGACAACTCCGATGAGATCGATTGCAATGAAAAGCGTTGCCATGAAGTCTCTAGATTCAAGTGTAAAACAAAAAATAATTGCATAACTCAAAATAATATCTGCGACGATTTCGGCGATTGTGACGACTACTCCGATGAGATAGGTTGCAGTGAAGAACGTTGCAAAGAACTCGGGAGATTTAAATGTAGAAACAAGAATAAATGCATAAGTCATCGACAATTCTGCGACGGATACGACGATTGTGGCGACTACTCCGATGAGGTCAATTGCAGAGTACAAGGAAAGGTAATATAAAAATGTTTTTATAAACTATAATTATTGTGAAATCAATCATTCAAATGTGATTACTGAAATAGAATTTTTTAATTTTTTTTTTAAGAAACCGAATCATTACGAGTTCGCATGGATATGTGATACTTGGGTAACACTAGTGAATCATAATGAGCCTATTGGTATGTTTGTTGTTGCAAAATCGGTATGTTAGCTTATTACAATAATCTCTATTTATTATTTTCATTAATTTTGTCTTTAGAGCCAGTAGACACTTTCAACGTCTCCTCGAACTTAAATGGCCAGAATCTGCATCTTACATTTTATCTGTACTTTGTTGCATTTATTTTATCTGCTCCATAGTGTATATAATCAGATTACATGATCGGAATGTCTTTTCTTACTGAATGAAGTACCATTAAGTAGATCACAATCGACGGTGTATGATTTTAATATGCATTGACATATAAATACACTGATCATTTATTAAATATTTTCATTCTTATATTATGTCGAATAAAACTAAAACAATAAAAGAAAAATCATTTCTCATACTTATATAATTTACTTTCTATACTAATTAAAGCTTTGAATTCTTTTAGTTTTAGAGACTTCTAAATATACGTTACATATTATGTTGGATTTATATATACCGGAAGTTCTATTATCCACATAAAACAATGAACATAGTATAACATATTTTAATGAAACAAAAAACAGTAAAACAAACGTTTTCTTATACATGCAATCAGAAAAGTGTGTAGACTGTATAAATTTCTTCCTACACGAAAATAAGGTTAGTATTCTTTATTTCAAAATGGGTTTATTAGTCGATCTTCGAATAAAATCTTCGTGAAACATACATTACTACATTTCTTTCGTAACAAGTAGCCACTTGGAAAAAAATCACGCACTAAGAGGGTCGAGAGCTAACCACCGTCCACCGAAAAGTACTCCATAAAAAGACCACATTTCCCTCCGTATGATAGCCGTGCAATGAAGATAATGAAGCTCGGCCTCTCTCTCTCCCTCTCTTTTCCCGCAGGGCTGTAGTTTGAATGGACGGCTTTTAGGGTGTAATTGACTTGGCTCGGCCGAGTTCCGTCCTCTCCTCCTTTATTCTCGTCTGGGGGTTGTACACAGCGAGGCGCATCAGTCTTGAGCACCGATGGTCCGGGAAGAGAGAGAGGGGGAGAGAGAGAGAGAGAACGGACGTATAGGGTTGACCGTTGCTGTACGTGCGCAGCGTGTAATTGGACAGCTCGAGAGAGTGGTCTACTGTTTCCGGAGCGCTACATTTTCTCGCGCATTTTTCACTTAATTCCTTGATGCGCCCCCGTAAATCTCGTTCTTACGAGCCTCTACGGTTTAAATGCCTTTCTTTTTGATACCAGCACTTTGAGCGATGATGGATGCGCGCTGTTGAAGCTTCTGGATTGTGTGATTGAACTTTTTCGTCTTTATTGCCGAGATGACTATACTCTGTCTTTGAAGCTCTCTGTGCGTTAGGTTGATTAGTCTGGTCGAAATTGAATTTTCATCGATGCAATTTCATTCGAGTGTCGAGTGCTTGAGGTATATTTTTCAATCAGGAGTGAAAATAACTGGACGTTATGTTTAGGTTATCATTAGACACGTTTATTGTTATATTTTTTAGTGACTCCGAGAGGTCACAATTTTACAATTTCAAATGCAATGTATTTGGACAAAAGTTATTTCATATTCATTTTATACAGCGTTGATCGTCTAAAACCTGATGACCGACTAAGCGTTGCTTGTCTGTCTTGGCTTGACAGCATCGCTAAACCTGACCGTGATCTGCTGAACTCTCATATTGGGGGTGATGAAGTTGGCCAGCGATGTGACACCCTGTCGAGCAATACGGTCGAATGGATAGCCCATAGAACGAGCATCTGGGTACTTCAGGTCCCTCAATCCGCAGAAGCTGACTCCGTCACGGCAGCCGGTTGGCTCGGGCTGGTTCACCCTGTCATCTTGGTAGTTGGAGACCATGACGAACAGATCCATGGGGTAACCCTGTCTGGTACCCTTGGGCACGAGCATGTGCTGCGGCCATCCGCAACCGCAGAAGTTGAACTGGTCGAAGGTCGAGAGGTCTGAATCAGATGGTCGGTTCTGGTCCACGTTGCGGAAGGTCGCCTCGAAGGGAATGGTAACGGCTGATTCAGTTGAGTTTCTGTTGATCGTGTTCTGGCCTCTCCTCACTGTTATTGCAGACATAACATAATCGTACAAATAAGTACTGGTGACGTATTTAACAAACTGATTGAATTTTAAAGTAGAACTTACGTCTGGTGGTGAACTTGTCCATCTCAATCATGAGCATCCTCTGGTCGTCGAAGCTCAGGTTGCGTCCAGTCTCATCAAACTTGGGAGCGATGAAGATTCGCACGGTTCCCATGACCTCTTGGTTGTTGCTGTTGTTCACGATGAAGCTGTAAGAGAAGTGGTCGTGGTTGAGATGCTGCAGACGAGCCAAGATAGAACCTCGAGGTGTGAAGTCCAATCCTCGGGTTAGTTCAACATCGCTCTTGGTCCAGTGGCAGTTCAAGGTGTTGGGGTTGGATCCTTGGCTGGTGATGCGAATGTCCGAGACTGTGACACCTGGGAAGGCTAACTGGTTTGCGTTGTAGGCGGGCAGACTGTTCTTGAACTCGGTGAATACGGAGTCAACGAACGCGTGCCACCTGTAGAAAATCGGGTCTCTCATGGCAGTAGTTGAGTCACCCATCACAGCAAAGTTTTCCTGCAGACAAAATGCGTTATGAGATCGATCATTCCATAGTTTTGTCAATTATTGCAATGTACTGATCATCGTACCAAGAAACGATGGTCTGGATCGTGGGCATAAGAGATGGCGATGTGACCCAAGTTGTGCAAATCGCCGTAGTAATCCTGGTTGGGGCTGAGGATGCTGGCCTCCATCATGTTACCAATAATATCGATACCGGTCATATCGTCGAGCGGGATAACACCACCTTGGTTATTGCGCGCCTGTCTCGTATGTACAGCTTCCAAGATTCTGTCCCTGTACCGTTCGAGGTCAGCCAATTCGAACCTTGTCTGGTCAGAAGCTCGATCGATGTCAGAAAGGACGAAATTGGTAGGTCTGGACGGAAAGGCACGACCAGCGACTGACTGATCCATCTTGGGGAAGTAGGCCTCGGGGATGGGTGCTCGAAGGTCAGTCAGACGACGAACTCTTGACAGGTTGTTGCAAAGACGCTCGGTGTTATACCTGGCCATGACCTGGTGGTGCATGTAGTAGAAGAGCTCACCACGCCTGTCCTTCTCTACCGCTATCCTGGGACCGTCGAATGGGTAAACCAGATGCCAGTGCCAGTGGTGGAGATTGATACCCACATCCTCGCGCCAGTAGGCCACGCGGTGCTCCGGGTCTGTATCTGTTGCCGTCCAGTTCAAGGGGATCTCGATGGGTAACTATTTTCGGATGGATTGAAAAACTTCATCAGTACGAAAGTACGAAATTTGGATGTTGACGATGTAAAAGGAACTTACGCGTGAGCCAGATGGGACAATGTTGGCCTCTTCCTTGGCACGGCTGAAAATCTGGCTGTCCATGAACTTGTCGGGGAAGATTTCGGAGAGCTGAGGGACCGAAATATGCTTGGTATCGTCACGGTGGAGGACGGCTACCGAGAGAGAGTAGATGAACATCTGGGAGTTGACGCGATCACGGCAATAGGCGGCCAACGACATCAAGTCCTCAACGGTTCGCATACCTAATAATCGACAGAAATTTGTTATAAATTTTTGGTAAGCATTGACAGGTGCAGATAGAAATGTAAATAATATGTATACCCAAGAAAAGCTCAGTGAGACGACCAGCCATTTTACGGTGAGACGGGATAAACAGCGAGAAGGGTTCACGTCGGCCAAGTTGCAACACCAAGCTCAAATCGGGGATAGCGATTTGCTTGATGGGTACTGATGACAAGGACTCATTCCCGAAGCGGTTAAGAATCCTGTCGGCCATCGACTGGTATTGCTCAGGCTAAAATTGAAAAAAAAGAATACGTGTTAATCAGAGCTTAGTTCAAAATAATTTCACAACAAATAAATATTCTTGACTTACCAAATAGGACGATGGCACATCGAAGCTGACTTTCTGCTCGCCCTTCGGCACATAGACCGGCTCATTGGGACGTTCGAACAACAGCAGCAGGTTCTTGTCCATGTCGGCGGGAAAGTTTGTCACCCTGATGAAAGCTCAACGAAGCGACGAGAGTCGAGATTTTCGGCTATTCAAAAGCTACTTGAAGGCTTTTGGCGTGCTCCTACAGACGTCTATCGAACTGAATAGAACGGAAGACGCTGACTGATGACTTGGCTTCGACGTCCCACCAATTTATACTTGCTTCTAGCAGGATCCCAGCGGTCTTTTTTTCGTATAGATAAAACTTTTCCATAGTCGAATAGAGCTCCTTCGTCTAGCCGCAGCGCTTCCGCTGGATAGTGCGAGCCATTTGCTCCATTATAGAAAAGAGTCGAGACGGAAAACCGAAAATATTTGTTTGTTTTTTAAAGAATTTTTGACCAATGGCCCAGTCGGGACGTAGATTTGTGGCTCGCAGCTAGAATAGCCTCTTCCTGTTTTCATCGAGTTCTACTTTGGTTTTGATAAAACGTTCTATGATAGCGGTGGCGCAAATCGCTCAATAGATCAAGCCAAGTTTCAGTCGACTTGGGAGTGTCGAGTCAGTAGTGTCGCAGCTGTTTTGATACTGGGACGGTTGGAAGGCAGGACGAAACTTTCTTATTTTTTAGAACTTGAAAAAAATATGGGAGTAAATCAATTGTCAGTGTTGTTGCAGATAAAAATATAACTTTACTAGAATTTCTTAAGTACAAGCAGAGCTTCAATTGAAAAAGAATTACGTCTAAGAATAATACTAGAAAATTATTTCCAAATTGAGTGATTTTTCCCTTTTGTCAAGTGCTTATAAATTGTTAATAAAATTCAGTCAATACCTATATATTATAAGTTTATCGATATTATGACTGTTTTGCCCTTTCCAATTATTACTGTTTGCAAGAAAGCGTTGAGTTACTGTTGTCGTTGTCAAAGATATTTAGATTATCATGGAAGTTGTTTTTAATCTTCAGGAAGTTACTGTCAAAATTTGAATCGCTTGAGTTTTCTACAAAGGTTGCTGCTAACTCGTTTGCTATGTCTAAGGAGTCGTTTAGGATTTTATTTTCTTTGTCGTATATAGCAGGTATATAATTTGTTTTGTGTTTACCTTGAACCTTTTGGAATTCTTCCCATATAACTGATTGTGGGGTATTTGCTTTTAAGGAACTAGCATAATCTAACCAGTATTTAGTTTTTGCCTCTTTGAAAGTTCTTTTGCAGATGGCCTTCATTCTATTGTGTTCGATTTTGTTTTTATCTGTTTTATATTTTTTTTTCTGTTAAATGCATGTTTCGAGTTTTTGAGGGCTTCTTCACATTCAGGGTTCCACCAAGGTAGTTTTTTCTTATGTTTTTTATTTTAATCCAAGGAATTTCTATATCGGCTGCACATAGTATTATAACGGTAACGATAACGGTACGGTGTCCGCAGAAAGACTAAATCAATATTATTGATCCAGTAGAATAGTTTACGCATAGGTGTAGTTGAATAAAAAATTCCAATGTCAAATAATTTTTACAACACATACAGGTGGTTTTAAAAAAGATAATAATTTGAGGCTGTATTGCTTGTGTTGTGCATTTTTTTTATTGGCAAAAGAATTACATTTTCTCAAGCTTTAGTTTGAACACACGTGTCTTAATATATATGGTTTGATTAATTTGATTACACATATACGACGTAAAACATTATTACAGCAACATTATTCATTGTCGTTCAAGACACAACTCAAATTAATCACAAGATATAATAGGAAATTTCTATATGTTGGTTAATAGTATACCATAGCCTCCGATCGTTTGCAAAATGCACAAAAAATGGCAAATGTTCTTATAGTCGCTTAAAACAGTTAAACGTCAAAATTTTGGGTAAATATAGATACACAAACAATTTGTACCACTTTGACTAAATGTGATTTAAGCATGTAATTGATATTTCGCATAATAATATAAGCAATCCCAACGCCCAACTTCCTACTAAAATGCGCAAAATAACAATGAGATTTGTAAGCTTTATCATTGACGATGAAACTTCTTCATTCAAGTTTTTTTTCGTATAAAGCATTTCTTCGCGATTCCAAAAATATTTGACAATACCAGATTCACCTAACTTCGACAAAGTTAAACTGCATTTCTGACGAAATAGTGAATCTTCTGCAAATCGAAATGACAACATTCTTTCGACCAAACTATCTTTTGATATGTGAATTAAAGACCAATTTTTAATAGCGTATCCTAAATACCCTTTCGGATGAATACCTGCTGTATTTTTACGGCGAATAACTTGTTCAAAAGTCATATTTTTTATCGGCAGCCAATGAATCCGATCTCGGATTTCTTTTTGCATTATTAAATCCTTGTGAGTTGAATATGCATAAATTGACCGATTAGACATAATTAATTGGTCGATTGTGTCTATTATGAAAAACTGTTTATTAGCTGTTGATTCTGCCAATAGAAAGCTTTGTATGTATGAACTAAATATAAAACTAATAATTATAAAAATAATAAATAGCATTCTTCTTAATAAATTATGCGGTATTTGTAAAGTTGATGATTGAACTAAAATACGAAAAAATTCTAGACCAGCCAAAGCCATTGACGAATCAAGAATAATTTTTAAGATAAAAGTAAACATTATACCAACTATTACTAAAAA
>UCOJ01001703.1:0-23304 GCA_900474305.1 Cecidostiba fungosa
GCCGATAAGGGCAGAAATCTATAATTTAGGCTTTATGTTTTCAATAATTAAAAAAACAGATTTCCTAGGCATTAGCCCCCATTTTCCGGGCTACCATCCGGATGGTAGTATCGGCGGAAGGCGAGCGACTACAAACAATTAACGTATTTTATCATTAAATACGCTAGTCGTAAGGTAGATGGGTTTATGTGCTTTGGTTTTTCATTATAAATACTCGCTTGCTCTCGCCTTCCTCCGTGCCGATATATTGTTAAGAAAGCATTCCCTTATTAAAACTCCAGGATCCTATTGACAGGTATAAGTGATAAGAACTATTGATTGTAATTTTTTGAGAGTCAGTAAAGTAGCCAATTTTCTAGAAGTTGGGAGCAAAGAGGAGGTAAATTTAACGTTGTAGTATATCTATATACAAAGTATCTTAAGCTTTTGGCAAACGAAAGGTTTGACCCATTTTTCCTAGTTTTTACTAGGGGCCCCAATGATACCTGGGCCTAGGGCCTCATAGTTCGTAACACAGCTAAAATTTCCATTGAAGACTAACACAGTTCAATCTCACTGTGTAAGAGGAGCACAGCTCAATAGTTGCCGCGAAATCTAGCGCAGTTCACGTCAGACTTTTTTTTGTAGTATGAGAAAAAAATAATGATAATTTAGTAATTTTTGTACTTAAAGGCTGGCTCTTTGCATGTCAAAGTTTTATATATAATGTACACATGCTCTAAAAGTTCATACGTTTTATCAGTTTTTGTATTATCAAGCCCCGAAATCGCGAGTATTTGCATCAAGTGTGCTAGTCTTCGTTGATAATCTGAGCTGTGTTAGTCTTTGTAGAATCCAATCTATAAATACCATTTAAAATAGTGCCATGCATCAAATGTGGAGAGCTTATAATTATTCATATAGCGTACTGTATACCGTCTGCGCAACGAATGTGGTAAACGTGTATTATTGACATTTAAATCGTTTTTACAATTTTTCAAAACTTCAAAATTTATTGTTATTCTACACTTTGTCCATATCAGTCAATTGACGATTGACATATGAGAATATTAGAAACCTTTGCGGCTTACAATATTAAAAGTAGATGTGATATCGATTTCATATAAAATATATATGGCAGTTCTGACGAAAGCCATTTATATCTGACAAATATTTCTCCGTCTACTGTTTGAGGTATGTATTCATTAATAATATTATAATAGTTTATTGCGAAACGTTGTGATAATTTTTTGGCCCTGAAAAGGGCCGATTGTTTGTGAATATAGAGCATAAAAAAATTTAAGAGCTCTTCTCCGTCTTCTTGGGAAGAAGAACGGCTTGGATGTTGGGCAGAACACCACCCTGAGCGATGGTCACTCCGGAGAGCAGTTTGTTCAGCTCCTCGTCGTTGCGGATGGCCAGCTGGAGGTGACGGGGGATGATCCTCGTCTTCTTGTTGTCGCGAGCAGCATTGCCAGCCAACTCGAGGACCTCGGCGGCCAAGTACTCCATGACGGCGGCCAGATAGACCGGAGCACCGGCACCTACGCGCTCGGCGTAGTTTCCCTTCCTCAGCAGTCGGTGGATGCGACCGACGGGGAACTGGAGTCCAGCCCTGTTGGAGCGGGTCTTTGACTTTCCCTTGACCTTGCCACCGCCTTTGCCGCGTCCAGACATGATGATAGCACGAGTAGGTATTAGCTGTATACGAGAACTTGGTCCGCGAACGAAACCAAATAAAATGATGCTTGGTGCCTGGCGCGCAGCCTTTAAGTATCCGTCGGTGGGACTGCGCCGAACCAACACCAGCCGCGCTGCTCGCACATCTGCTCCGAAACGCCGTTGAGAAGGGGACGACGAGGGGACTCGATGCAGCTGCTTCTCAAATTATACGTGCAGCGCGCAGCGGTTCGTTCGGCGCAGCTGCTCGGATTCGTTTATAAGGGGGCCGCAAAGCATGGCAGGGCATCATTCGTTTCTCGAACGTGTATCCTGAATACGCTACGATGGCTCCGAAAGCAAGCGGAAAGGCAGTGAAGAAGGCCGGCAAGGCCGCCAAGAACATCAGCAAGGGCGACAAGAAGAAGCACAAGAAGAAGAGGAAGGAAAGCTACGCCATCTACATCTACAAGGTGTTGAAGCAGGTCCACCCTGACACCGGTGTGTCGAGCAAGGCCATGAGCATCATGAACAGCTTCGTAAACGACATCTTCGAGCGCATTGCCGCCGAATCCTCTCGTCTGGCTCACTACAACAAGAGGTCGACCATCACCTCCCGGGAGATCCAGACCGCCGTCAGGCTCCTGCTCCCTGGTGAACTCGCCAAGCACGCCGTCAGCGAGGGAACCAAAGCTGTCACCAAGTACACCAGCTCCAAGTAAATTGGATCACTTGACTGCCTCTGACAAAAACAAAAAAAAGCCAATCGGCCCTTTTCAGGGCCAAAAATATTTTTTCAAACGTAATACAAATTATATCATACTTCTCTAATACTTCGAAAAATACATTTACCTATTTTATAAAATAATTATTATTCGAACAATGTAAAAGTAGTGCTGCAAAATGTTTATATAATACTGATAATTTTGAAAAAAAATATATAGGTATACAAGAACAGGACCTGCATTGAGTTTATGTCGTTATATATGCCAATACGGATTGGCCAGTATTTAGGACTGGCTTAATTATGGCCCAGAGTCGGTATATCGCAGCATTGGCGCAGCATTGGCATATACCGATACTCGGCCAGTGCTAGGATTTTCCCACCGCCGACGACTTTTTGCGGCAGTATATATTGTTTAAAGTGTAGAAAAGGAGAAATCCGTCTGTTTGACTTACCTTCGATTTTTTTCATTCGAAGGCAAGCATCGTATTTAGTCCGTACTGACTTGGTACCGCGGCTGAATTCTACGAGAAATTTTTATCGTCTTCACATAGTAACCGAAACTGCGCAATCAGTATTGGCCTTCCGTTGGTTTTAATGATAATTGTAGGGAAAATTCTACAAGTCCAAAAGCATAATCAATACTTATCTGACAACAGGCCGAATCGGTACACCCAATATTCCTCTTACAACCGCGCGGGTTAGTATACTTGGATTTTGCGACAGTCAGCGATTGTTCCGCCGAATAACAAGTAGTTGAACTAATAAATTTTGGTTTTTTACATGTGACACTTAAAAAGAAAACAAACGAATTATACTTATACTGAGTAATTCTTATTTTTTTAATTTATAAAAAAAGGATTTAATAAAAAATTTTACTTAAAAGTCATATTTTACATTGTTTTTGACAGAAACTCACGTCTATACTTACAGTGGCTCCAAGCATCCTCTTTAAAGCACATAAAAATGTAGTATTATTACGTATAGCCAAATTTAATAAATTTAAAAAATAACGAAAATAGTATAAAGCAGTACTACCAACTGAGGGGAGCTCTCTACTGTTCCGTTCTTTGTGAATGATATGAATCGTGGCTCCAACCATGGTTAGGTTAGGTCATTGTAAATATGTGCGTTGCGTTGTAGATTCATTAATGCATTAAGATAACAAATATATATATATACGTACTTATATATAGTTTCCACAAGGTTAAAAAAATGCGTTTGCTTCTAAATACAGCGCATCTGCATGTAATAACGATAGCAGCGTAAAAATACGGACTCAACGGTTATCTTGTCTTGACTCCAGTAGCATTACAAACAACAGTGTTTACAGAAAAACATTGTAAGTGCACTTTGACGATTACGTCTTAATAACTTTCTACTGATGGAGATGCACTTATTATTCAGCTCAAATATTCTTGATTATGGTTATGTGTGTGATACATTTATATTATTGTCTAATGTGTTTTAGATGCTGTTTAGAATTTCCGTTAGAATTAGAATGGCCTAATGAAAATGAAGCTATTCAAGCTTATAGTTCACCAAAAAAACTTCAGTGGCGAAGATCTTATTATTAATCCTAAGGATTATCCTGGCATAAAAACTGGAGATGTCGTTGAAATATATCATCCTGATGACGAATTCAGTCGTCTCCTCCTTCAGGTCACTTCTTTTAAAGAGGACCTGCAAGGCAGAGAGACGATTAGCGTTGAATATAACATAGCCTCCATGTTTCAACTTCGAACCTTTGGGGATGTCTACATGAATGTTGTTAATCCTGATGATGTGGCTTTGGATTCTGTTGAACTAACATTCAAAGACCAGTACATGGGTCGCAGTGAAATGTGGAGACTAAAAAATAGCCTGGTAAAGTTGACTTATAATTCTGTGATTGAGTAAAAACCTGTACAAAAGATATTAAAATAATTAAATTTTATTTCTTCCAGGTCAACACATGTGTTTACATGAATAAAAAGATAGAATTTTGTGGCGGTAGCATAAGATGTCAGGTTTATGAAATGTGGTCACAAGGTGATAGAGTAGCTTGTGGTGTGATCAAGGATGACACTAAGGTTGTGTTTCGATCGTCTACAAGTATGGTCTACCTCTTTATTCAGATGAGTTCCGAAATGTGGGATTTTGATATCCATGGTGATCTTTATTTTGAAAAAGCTGTCAACGGATTTTTGGCTGACCTGTTTCAAAAGTGGAAGAAAAATGGTAGCAATCATGAAGTCACAATTGTTCTTTTTTCGAGAACTTTTTATAATGCTTCCAGCCTTGAAGAGTTTCCTAATTACATGCGCGAGTGCCTACAACAAGATTATAGAGGAAGGTTTTACGAAGATTTTTATAGAGTAGCAGTTCAGAATGAGCGTTACGAGGACTGGAGTAATGTGCTTGTGCAGCTGAGAAAGCTATTTACCGATTATCAAAAAATTGTTCTAGAGTATCATCAAAAACCTGGTATCACTATACCTAAAGCAACCAATTCTACAGCAGCACAAGGAAATTTTTTAGAAGTATTAAATATGTCATTGAATGGTAAAATGATTAATCTTGTTAACATAATCAGATTCATTTTGTTTGTGAACAAAAATCTAAAGTATTTTAACTTTTCAGTTTTTGAGAAACATTACTTGGATCGTAGTTTTGACAGAACCGGTCAACTGTCAGTGGTTATCACACCAGGAGTTGGCGTTTTTGAAGTTGATAGAGAATTAACAAATGTTACAAAGCAAAGAATCATTGACAATGGAGTTGGCAGTGATTTAGTCTGTGTCGGAGAACAACCACTGCATGCAGTGCCATTGTTAAAGGTATATTCATATAATTTATTTGAATTATTTTAGTATGATTATTCAAAGTTTTACTAATAATTTTGTTTTAATAGTTTCACAACAAAGATTCGTCTATGAATGTCCCAGACGACTATAGCATGCCACACTGGATCAACTTGAGTTTCTACTCGACCAACAAAAAAATACCAAACTCGACATTTATTCCGCGAATTAAACTGCCGCAACGAGTGTCCAAGTGTTCCAGTGAAAAAAGTAATGGAAAACTTCTCAACAACAAAGGCAGAATCTTGCAAGAAGAAACTCGCGAGTATCTCCACAATTCATTTTTCGATTACGATGCCTATGACGCCCAGGTCTTCCAGCTACCGCCTATTCATACGTCCAGTTTGCAGCGAGTATCGACGAGAACGAAGAAGACGAGCGTTGTCTGTATGGAGACACACAATAACGCTCAAGCACTGAAGCTTTTGAAGAGGAAGATGTCTGATCCGGATATTCATCATCCACCACCTGAAAATCATCCTCCCTCGTTATCAGCGATTGCGTCTAATTCAAGCTTGAGAAGTGCTGCAATATCCATTCCATCGTCTAAAGCCGAACCTGTCACTAGTAATGGATCTAATAGTGAAGTTTCCGGTGGGTATAGGCTCTTAATATTTATCTAAAAATAAAAATTCGCTTTGAAGCTAAATAGCTAAAATTATTGTATATTTAATTTTAATAACATGCACCACAAGAAATCAAACTTTTGTCAATAGCTTCATATAAAATCTTAAATTTTCAGAAAAAAATATCTCTGACATAGCAGCAGTTTCGCGAACATCTCTGAAGAGTGACGTAACCGATGGTGAGATTTCCCCACCGTTTAGACCAGTAGTCGGAAGCGCAGGTAGCCCGACCAACTCCGTCGTGCACCAACCATCCAGCGGACATCGACCAAGTCGCGCACTCATCAATCCATTTGACCCGTCACACGTTACAATCAAATTAACGAGTAACAGACGTCGCTGGACCCATATCTTCCCTAAGGGCCCAACTGGCGTCCTCATACAACAGCACCACTACCAGGCGGTACCCGCTGCTGCTCAACAGAAGCAAGAACGAGCTAACGAGGCTCAGCAAAGTAGTGCAGATACAACGTCGGTACTTAGCAGCTCGCCAACTGAGCAGAGTTGTTCCGCCACGATGTCCATGTCGCGCTCGGCGTCGCAGATTTGTTTCAATGAACGTAAGCTGTAGTTTGTAGTGTTTAAAGTTGATTTTATTTGATTAACATAAGCATTATCTTTAATAAAACAAAAATTTTACAGATTCCAAAAGCAAATCCCGCATGAATCTTCCATTGACGAACAACGTCGACAAGAGAACGAGCGGTTCGAAGAGTCTGACATTGCTCTGGGGTGCCACGGGTGAACAGGAATGGACCCCAGCGCTTACAACGGGTAAGTATTCTATACTTTTGAATATCATTATCAGGTACAAAATACCTGGATGAACATGAGAAAAAAAATTTACTTTTTATTTCATATAATCTTATCACAATAAGCTCGAATGTTTCGTCGAGTGCGTCATGAGAATGGCATGCAGCGGAGAAATTAACAGGAAGTGAAGCAATATAGCTCTGGAAGGACATGAATTTTTTTTATAATTTAACTGTATGGTTTTTGATCGAATTAGAATTTCATGGAATTAAGAATATGACGATCGTAGAATGGTCTGATGAAGATGCTGCAATGAAAGACTGTACTTACAGGATTCATTGGTAATAGATAGTATAGGCCAGGACAGCATCTTTGGCGTTTCATTCTCCGATGTAATTTTTTTTTTTTTATTCATTATTCATAACGCTCGCTTCTTGTGTGTCCTTACGCTAATCTACTTCATTGACAGCATCACGATATCAGCCTTATAAAAGAGTATTGTTTTTCGAAAATTTTAAATTTCAATATTGTACATAAATCTAAATATTTATATCAATTGTATTACAAAATAAATGTGACGCATCGGCGATATTCATACGTGACTATTACTATCTCAAATTTATATGCCTTATTATAATTGTTTGTTGTTTTAAACATAGTGATCCATCTTGAATCAAGCTCAAGGCAGAAAAGTTTCTCGAAAATTTTTATTTAGATTAAATTTTTTTTTCCTTATTTTTATACACAAAAATACGGTTTTAGAAATCGATGATTTTTGTTTCTTTTTTTTTCTTCATGGTAAATGAAAATTTTGCAGAGATTTTTTTGAGGATCAGTATGATTAGATTTTGGAAATAATATACTTGTTCAATTTGTATTTCCATGCTGTGGTACGTTCTATTGGGGATGCAACGCTGGATGTATCGATGCGTGTTCGATGTACGACTATGATGTCACAATTTAAACAGCGATCATAGGTTAGCGACACATGCATTACCGAGGGGTTTGCTCGTTCGGTTATGGTATATACACTATACGTTCAGAGTAGATTTTGTTGATTTTTTTTTATTTAAGGCTCTGCTCAGTCTCACTCACTAGAAAAGCCTATATTTCACTTGGACCTGTTTATCTACCGTTTTGTGATGCCTAATTGTTCACTATGACATTTCTGTTCATCGATGCATGAATATCACAGTAGAATTTCAGGGAGACAATAAGTATTTTATTTATAAAAACATACTGTATTCAATTTTAAAAATCGTAAATTTTTTAATTAAGTATGTTTTGTTAGTTTTTACAAATTTTGTCTCCTTGAACTAAAACGTAAATTCGTAACTAACTCTATCTATAGTATAAAACAACTCTTTCAACACGTTCAATATGCAACTGCACTTTTCTCCTATATTTTGGCACATTTAATGAGATTCACTTTTAAATAAACGATTCGACGCGTAAGTACATAATCATAAATCATCTATATAAGTTATTTGCATGCGCTTGTCTCTATGTCAGCATTCACTCGACTGATTCACCTATAATAGCCGCAATAAAAAGAAAAACATTCTCTGTATATTTTAGATATTAAAGATGTATCAGAAAACTGCACAAAAATTTGTAAATATGTACTATATATTATATGACGACTTAAGCGCACGCGAAGTGTATACACAACGTAATTTCGCACGAAAATCCTAATCCTCATCTCATACAAATTTCTATGTCTTTTACGCTCCGAACAAAACAAAACAAAAACGCTCGAACACAGGCGTTGACTGGAAGTCGCTGACTATCTCTGCCTGTCTGCCGATCACGACGGACTATTTCCCAGACAAGAGGAGCTTGCAGAACGACTACGTCGTCTCGGACTACAATCTACTGCCTGATGATGTCAACGCGGACTTTGCCCAGCAGCGTGCGATCTATCGCAAACCGCTGTCCACTGCCGAAGTCTTCAAGGAGCTCGTCTCTCAGCGACTGGCTCAGGTGCGTCTCTTCTCTCTATGATTATTTTTTTAAAATAAGAGATATTTTTTATTGTACCAGTTATAAGTAATATGCTACATTGAAATAATATGTTCGTATTGTGATACAGGGATTCCAGCTTATCCTTTTGCCGCCGAGCAAGAACCAGATCTTGACACCTGGTTCGAATTCGGTACCACCTATAAGTTCCGTAATGAGAGGACGACAGACTGACTCGGAACACAAAGAGGAGTATCTGCTGAGCATAGGAAGGATATTTCATAAGATCTCGCTTTGTGGAAATTCTATCAGTGTTACCAGATATAGACCAAGGTGTGTGTCATTACGAATGATTTCTGTATTTGCTTCGAGGTATACTAATGATTGCAAATTTTGTTTTTAGACATCCGTATCCACCGTTCAACATTCATTATCGGTATCGGTTTCACGCGCCACACCACGACACCTATGAAGTTTCCTGGGTCTCCTTCACAACGGAAAAACTGGAGAATTACAACTGGAATTATTTGGACCATTATATATGCACGAGGGGTGATACTGATTTTGCTCTAGTCGAAGTAAATACTGCTAGTACTTCAATTGTTGAAATCGTTGAATAACGTGTAAATAGTAAGTCATTCGATTCCTTTTGATATCGTAGGCATTGAAATATTGGAGGTTCCGAGTATTCCTGTTGCCGCTGCACAACCAAGCAACGCGAAAGATCCTTGAGGGCTCGCCTCACTGTGACATCTACACACCATCTACATCGACGGAACAAACCACGTTGATGGACGGTTTCCTTCGGTTCATCGAGGGTTGGCTTAATAAGATCCGCCGGCCGCATCCGAACAAAAATTGGGTATTTCACGCACTTATTAATTAAAAAAAAACTACTTGGTGAAATGAATTTCGATCTCTTCAGGAAGAATACGAAAAATAATATTTTCGCACTGTTGTGTTCGTTGTCGATTTTTGTTATTTATACTGTGAGAGAATTGAATTTCTTTATTGTTGTTGACGTTTGTAGATCTTGACCATATATAGCACTGTCGCGGTCGAGCCGATTGCATGAGTGAGCTCGGCCCGAAGCACTAATTTTGCAATAATACCTCGTGCCGCTTACTTGAGAATGAACAATAACAATAAAAGTAGTAGTTTACACGCTAATTAATAATAATTTTGTTTAACAACAATGTAGTAGCTGTTCGGGACACGCGATATTCATAGTTGTGCGTAGCATCGCATTGATTATTGATTTATTCCTTTATTATTTATTCATCGTTTCATTGTGATCATAATTTTTAAAGGTTTCTCATCGAACCTTCAAAAAATTTTTATTGCAACAGATGGCAGTGATAGAGAAGAGCGACAGCCCTCGCGGACTAAGCTACACGATGTTGTGGGTTTAAGTAACTTATCTTAAAGAAGCTCAGTTTTTTTATGAGAATGAGCCAGTGCACGAAACTAAAAGACTAACATAAGCAGATCCCTACACTCCTCTGGCCTGTAAAAGTCGTGCACGTTGAAGCTATACGAAAACGGGTTGTCGCTCTTCTGTCTACGCACAAATCTACGATAACTAGGCAAATAAAGCAAAAGTCAACTTAAGAGAAGAAAGAAAGAGAGAGAGAGAGAAAAAGACACACAGACACACAAGGTCGGCCAAGAGTCAGCATGTTGTGTTTCAGAGCCCGACAGCTCTTGGCGGGGTACCCCCGAGAGATCCTGCCTCCCATCTGACCAGACGCAGGCACAGCACGAGCCTGGTATCCCTCACTAACCAGGTATTTTTCTCGCTGCCCATCACCTCGACACCCTCTCGCGCAACTCATTTTCCATTTTATGCGCTGGTTATTTTATTATCTTATTACGTGTGATTACTTTTAGTTTGAATATAATTTTTGTTTATTTTTTGTTGTTGCCGTTATCACTGTTCAGTTATTATTAAGACAAATCTGTACTACAATATACTTCTACGTTATACATGCTTTTGCCACACTTGCACCATAAGTACCACTTGTCCTCTCGGGCGCCTGTGAAGAGAAATGTGTATTTTCGATGCTGGTGTGAGGTGAAATAGTATACGCACGACGTGAAGAAAATTGGCCAGCCCACATCTCGTGTTTGAACGGGCGATTTACACGAGCTTTGGAGTGTCCAAATTTTCTCCTCCTTATATGCGTAATATACTATCATATATGAGTACATATCGAGTTACTTACAAGACTTACACGCACGACAGATTGATCGTTTTTTATTTTGTTGTTGTATTTTTTTTCATAATTTTTCGCTTGATTTTCCGCCTTTGTTTTACGCAGGTTTCAAAGTTTGTCGATTCTTCTCGTAATGCAAAAACAAAGTTTCGTCAATCGTCGAGCTTTGAAGCCAAAAATCCTTAGCCAGAGCTTGCTATAATTACACGTGGTACGTTGTCGTCGTCACTTTGTTTCTATACATAGTAAAAAATAATAATAACACCAGTAATATTAATAATACTGATAATAATAATAATTATAAAAATAATAATAATAATAATAATATTGATATTGATAACATTGTTCAACACCATGCAGTGAAATCGCAGAGGGTTCAGTTCTTGCACAGCGGCTCCTATATTATACACTATATATATCGTATCCCTGAGTTTCAAACTCTCTGTTATAAACCCGCAAAATCATGTTCCCAAGCGTCAAGTGAAATCAATAGAAAAAATATCTGTTTTTTGTTTCTCCCGCACCGCTATTGCAGACCAGCCTCGTGGGTAACTCACCCTTTCGGGAGCGACTCGGAAGCAACCGCCTACCCGAGAAGCCTAGACCAAGGTTTGATATTGTTCTACACGCTGCGTATGTGTGTTATTTGCAGATTGGATATATTTATGACTTGTGTGATTTTCACTCTTTTTCGGGCTATTGTGCACTATACTTCGCTCAGGTGTAAGACGTCAGCTTCTGCACTATTGGGTAGCTTTTTACTAATAATATGCAGACGGTGCTATTTCTGTGTCAGGATAGAATTGGAGATGTTTCTTTTTTTATTCTTTGTTTTGTAATTTTTGATTAGTACGCAAGGCTGGTATATCGATGTTTATCTTGACACTTGAATTTTTGAAAAAAAATCCTCCTTGATACGAACAGTTAAATAGTCGATTGTCAGTAACAATGAAAATTTTGAGTAAATAAAAATTGTTCTATTGCTCTTAATCATAGGTGATCTATATATCTCATTTGATTCTCGTTTCAACAATCGGCATCCAATCAGATCAGATCACAGATGAATGAGAAATATAGCATTTATAAGATTTCTTGTTGTAGTGGTTAACTCACTTATGTTTTTCTATGCACTTATAGCTTAGGTTGCAGATTTCAATGTGTGACCCTGCCTTCGTTTGCTGAATTTGGGTTTTCTTTTCCCTTTTGTTTTTAGTTGCCAGCTGTCATCACGCATCGCATTAACTAGATATAATACCTCTAATATATTAACACTCGATTATAACTCGGGAAACTAACGATTACTATTCAACCTTCAAGGAAAAAGTAAATGCTTAAAAATTACGGATAAATTTATGTAGTGAATTGACTTTTTTCTTGAAACCATGCATTAAATTATCTTTTTTTTTTTTATAATATTTGATTTTTTTTTACTGTATATCCTCTGTACAAATATCTGTTACACTGTAAACAAACTCATTTTTCACCAAGGTTGTGCGTGAGAGAGTGACGGGGTTCTTTGTACAGGAAAAGCACGTAGTGAATGCATCTGCGACTGCTCGCACTTCCCTCGACACTCCTCGCCACATACCAAGCAGGTTTGTCTCTATATAATCTCTCGCATATTATTTTTTCCATCTTTACTGCGTCAATACTACTTTACTTCGTAAAACACATTTCTACGATTCTGATATATAAATTTGAACGTTGAGCGTTAATTGTTGATTATTTCATGCAAATATGTCAACGTCAAATATCTATCAGTCTCATACACATTTAAAACTAAAAGAAAGAAACGAATGTCGTCAATCGCCCATTTATTTTTATACTCACACTTTTCAAAAGCTCTCAAGCTCGCTCGCTTCTTTCTTACGCAACAATAAGCCCTGTACAAACTTTTGCATCGTAAGTACCATATTGTAGCTGCTGTACGTTTGCGTATACACATGATTGTAAAGACCCGTATATATAGTGAAAGCAACATAAATCTAATTTACTTTTAATGATCCTCACAGATCAGGATCGAAGGTGATGGATCGCGGCCGAGTCTCACCAGCCAGTGAAGCTGTACTGCCCCTGTCGATAGAGCAACAGCAACAGCAGCAGCAACAACAACAGGATCACTTGGAGATCAACGACGAGAAGTAGCTTGATTTTTATAATTTTTTGTTCAATAGAAATTCTGAAGAGTAAACATTTCTCTCAATTTCATCGTATAGTGTCGCGACAGAAGTAACGAAGATCAAGAGCACAGCCCCGTACAGCGAAATCCTCGAGGCGATGCGTCATCCGCATTCAGGAGTCGGCTTTCTTACACAGCATCCATCGCTGCCCAGCCAGACCTTTGTCAGCGCCGATGCTGTTCAGTGGCTCAACTCCCACATCGAAGGCGGCGTCACTGTCGAGGCTGCCATCAACATCATGAAGGTTCGTGAATTATCGAATTGATTCGAATAAATAAATAAGTATACTGTTGAAAGTTAATACATTGTGATGTGTATTGGATTGCAGGGGATGATCCAGGAGAAGCTCATCTGCCACGCGTCCGGTGACTTTTCCAAGCCGTTCGTTCTCGGCTTTTATCTGTACCATATCGTTCAAGACAAGGACAGTCAAAAAGGTAAAGACTGATTTTAGTTGGATCGATTATTCATTTTATGAACGAGTTTAGCTTGAATCTCAACACAATTGTAGGTAGCGATTATTCGCCTCCGTTGGGCGACCTGCAGAGCTTCGAGAATGAGTGGGTCGAGGTGGAGATGCGCGCGCCCAAAGGCTGGTGCGAGCCTCAATCCAACAGCTCCTCGAACTTACTCTCGAACATATCTCATCCCATAACTATACCCAGCTGTGATACTATAGACGAATCTAACGTTCCCGTCTTTCTCAGGAATGACCTGGATCTGTCTGATGTTACGGACGAGAGAGATTGGACGTGTAAGTTTTTCGCATACATTTTTATTTTCTTTACGCGTAAATTCACGTTGATTATTTTTCACTTGTCTTATAGTACCGATGTACAAACACACTCATCTCGATATCGATATTAACAACAAGAGCGATAGAATAGAGTGGGGACACCTCAGGTACCAGTCGATCTTCAAACCGGATCATTCCTACGAACTAGTCGTGCAGTGGGTGGCTGCCTCGGGCAGTATAGTGGCCGATCTCGTGAGTTATTTTACCGTTAAGCGGTCATTTAAAGTGGTTTTATTCAATCTTGTATTATCCCTTCGCAGATATTTATTTGGCAGCGAAAAGCTCAGCTTTGCGGTATCCAGATGATACCGATTCCAAGCGATTTGCTGGCACTGCCGTTTACAACGAAAAGCGATCCGCTGCGCGGACCAATTTTCATTCCTCTTGACACCGAGTGCCTCATGGCGGGTAAAAGATATCTCTTTGACGGTAAGTCACACTTTTATAATTTCATCTTTTTGAATGTGAAAATTGAATTACCTGCTTGCTTTATGTCGTAGAATTCCGGGAAGACACGTACGCCCAGCGGCTCTTCCTCTTCCAAGAGGCGATCCTGCAGCGGTTCGGTTTCCTGCGCTGCCTCGTCGAGGGCAACGAGAACGTCCACCAGTACGTGCACGTAACTGGCAGTGCCTTTATCCTCGTGCCATCGACAATGAATCCGCGACCTCGACAACATACCGGCACTAGCGTCACCCGTCGCAGTGTTGGTCAGAAGAGATATCCCGTGCACGCCGAGCAACCAAGTCCGCATGAAGCATACATCACCAGGCACGTGAGCGGCAAGAACAAGGATGACTATAGTATGGATCGGAGGGTGAGTGGTAAAAATCAGTTTGGGTGATGTTGAACAAGTTTTCTTTGATTACTCTATTTTATTTCGTTACAGTGTATACAAAAAATTGACATCGCTGAAACACATTCATTATTGGCGAAAAGAATGTATACGTTTGAGTATAAAAAATATCATATTTCAGATGGGATTCCTGTGGTCGTGGAATCACATGCTGAGCCGAAAATGGAAATATCCCACTACGAGCACCGGTGACGAACTTTTTCAAAAGAAGATCATCCAAGACTTCAGGCACTTCTGTTCGAACGGCGACAATCGCCTAAAGAGGTTCTGGGAGTCGTGCTGGGAGCTCAAAGAGAAATTCTGTACAAATACAAAATGATAATTCGTCGATCTTGTTCCTTATTTCACATCTCGTGATCACGCGTATGCGCTTTTCTAGTCTTTACCGAGCGAACGAGACTGCGCGATTAAACTGCATTGTTTACTTTACACTTTTTTTAAACTAATTGAATTCTTCTGAAAGAAGCAGGCAAGACTCTTACATGTTACATCGGGTTACATTCACCAAGCCTACAAGGCTTTTGTACATCCCTTTGTCTACTTTTCTTAACGAGTTGATACAGTTAAGCGTTGTTATTTTTGTTGACTTTGTTATATATAAGAACGCCGTACGTATTATTCTGTACAAACTAAAAGGAGGCATTGAGAAAAATAAGTACATACTGTTTATATTATACCTCGATTAGTCAATACATTTTAAAATGATATAATAACAACAAAACGTTTTGTACTGATAAATATACAATATAATCAAATAATTAAAAAAAAAGATATAGCTTATGCAAATATTGAGTTTTCTTCCTTCGAAATATTATAAATAATAATAATTATCTTCATATTATAAATAATAATAATTATAAACAAAACGTTTATATCCGCTTTAGAAAGTGCTTATAGAGTACATTCTATGCACCTAGTGACTAAAGATGAGCAAATTAAGTTACAGTCTACTTGTTTAATAAGGTTGCTTTGAAGGTGGTGTTGCAAAATATTTCTTGTTTTTCTTCATGAATGATTTCCTGTAAGATGAACAAAATTTCCGTTATAAATTATACGTTACGACTCAAGTATGATTATTTTTCAATTATTTCTGCAACTTACGAAGAACTGATAGGTGTTTGGAAAAATCCTCTCGTAGTTGTAGTTGTACGTTTTAATGCCGGAAGCGATTCTGTAGAAGGTGTGTGTCTCAGATCTATGCGTGATGTTTTGGGCGTTCCGATGTCGTTCAACTGTTCAGGATTGACGAAATTCGCCCAATAATCTGATGGTATATTCAGCAAGCTTTCTACGATCTGCAAACGAGATTACATACATAGAATTTTTGAGGAAATTGATGAAAGCGTAACTAAAATATTCAGTCAGGAGTTAATTCAAATATCCCTTACCGCTACTTGATTCTTCGTCTCCGATAGCATGGACGAGGGTGATGGATGCTGACAACTGTAGCCCACTAGAGTTGGTCCAAATACCTTAGCAAGATTACTAATGGGCATTTTGCACTCGGGATTGCTCGAGACCCTCTGCAAATGCAGAATGAGGAAAGCTAGAGTGTCGCGGTTGGGTTGCGGTAGTTCTGAAATGGCTTGATACATCGCGGCGTCAGCATCCTGCTTGTCGCGAATGGCTGCCGCCCGAGCAAAATCATCGAGAAGTGCAACAGTTATGAGAGGCTCTTTCAATGAGCGTAGGAAGTCCTTGAGGGTCGAGCAGATGGTAGTAATGTCGACCTCTGATAAATTGGGCGCACCACGACCTCTCAAAAATTTCTCTTTAAGATTCTTAACATCAGCAGTGCCGCCATTCACGCGGTACAGGCCCTGCTCGTTCATGCCGCGTAACTCAACCTCGTTGATGCAATGAACCACGAGGGAAGGGACCATTGGCGGCATCCTCGGTGTGTAATCGGCGATGGTTCCCTGATGAAGAGATATACATCAATATAAAATTTGCTTTTGAAATTTAGTATGTGAAAACTAACAAATTTGTACTTCCGTAAGTTAAATGATATTCGAATTTTGGAAAAATAGTTTTTTCAAAAAACTTTAATGAAGATATTTTCTTTAAGCCAAAAGAATAAAAAAAAAGGAAAAAAATATTTTGAAAGTAATTTATTAGTCGAATATTTACAAATATACTATCTAAATCGTCCGTTATGAATCGAGTCAGTTATAGGAGTCGGTAAAGTTCAAGTCCACAGAGTATCTTATCAGGTATTTCAAATATCACGTACCGTCATCCCGCGAAGTGGGGTATTTCCTGTTGGGACACATGGGAGCGGCACGAGATCTTTGCACTCTAAATGGCATACTGCCCTGCAATCTCTGCACTTGATAGCAGCTTTACCGAAACGAATTCTGAAATTATTTTAAAAATTTTATGCTTGCATTTAGATGATTGATTGAAGTAGAAAATTGTAATTTCAAATTCCATATTACCTTTTGCCACACGGTGTACACACTTCTGGTTTTATCACATAGTTTTTCTCCATAAAGTTATGACCCCTCGAAGAAGCTTTAGCGTTGATTGTGTAGCCGCCGATGTTTGGACTGGGTTTGAAGCAATTTTCTGAATCCGAATTTGATGTCATTATGTCCGCTTTCGGCGCTGAGGGCTAAAAATCCAATACATACAAAATAATGAATGTCCATTAAAAATCAAGCAAAGCAACTATTAGAATTCAGAACCGAACTTACAATAGGGTCCTTATCCATGTGACTGCCACGCGACTTGCTATTGCGTTCGGCGCTCTTTCGCCTCTTGCGTGAGCTATTTAATTGCTGCGACGTGGTGCTTTGCTGAGGATCCTTATTCTCATCTCCGGGGATGGCCTCGATGACTGAAGACGCGGTGATCGCGCCATCCTTTGGCATCACAAGGGTCGTGGTAGCCACTATCCTGTCTGAGCTGTTGAGATCGACTGCCTTTTGTAGGGCGCTCCTGCGCCTCTTGTTGATCACATACTCGCCGCTGGGCCGGTGCTCCTTCCATTCCCGTTTTTTGTGGTTCTGCTGTAGTATGATGCTCGTGTCTAGGTCATCCTCTGACTTTGAGAAACAGCTATCACTTAGCAGGGAACCGGTGGAGTCCAGCTCCGTTATTGTGTTCAGTCTAAGTAGAAAATAAATGTTTAAGTATTATATTCTTGATGAAAATTTCTAAAAAATATATTCAAGTTTGGATAAAAAATATTTACTTGTCATGAAGATGGTCTTTAAAGTGGCTATTACTATGCCGTCCATTGAGAGTTGTGTTGTTAAGAAATTGAAGTTTTTCTCTGGTTTCATCATTCAGGTTTCTACCCCCGTCATTGAGCAAAAGATCTCTCACCAATGTGATTTGTCGTTCCTAATACAAGTAAATCAGTTTAAAAATTGACATTGATCTCATACTTAAATACATAGCTCCTGTATATGTGACATGTTTGCTTTTTGTACAAGATACAGAGCTAATTTCTTATAAGCAATGAGTAACTATTAGGAATAAAAACTTACAGATGCATTACGCTGTTCTTCAGCAGTTCTCCGACGTCTCCTCTCTTCATCCAGCAAACGCCTGGCGTGACTTACTTTGTGCTCTAGTTTTGCTGCTTCATCGTGAGCCTTCTCCAAGGCAGAGTGTAAACGTTGGCACTCTTGTACAGAAGCTAGCCACTTTTGTCGCATTTCCTCTTGATTGATTGCGAATTGTAGAAATTCTAAAAAGAACAAAGTATGACAACAGGTTTGCTGAATTCAGTGTTACAGTTACGTTACAAAGATGACAGAAAAGTATGTTGGTGAGTGCGCAAGTACTTGGCTTAGGAATCCTCTGACCAATAGGTTTACGTTATCAGAGGCTCCACAGCTTAATTATTTCTCAGAAGCAAATTAAACCATACTTGATTACTATGTCACTCCTACATTGATAACGTACCACATCAACATTCGTTCTACGACACTCAGATTCAGATTTCGAATGCACCGATATCCTCACGCTCAGATTCTAGATAAAATTCGTAAAAAAAAACATACTTTCCACACCCATTTAGCAAACACTTATTCATACACAAACCGAACTTGAAAATGGAGGCAACAGCCGCTTCAAATGCCAACAGACGGCCCAACTCCCCGACTTTCCATCCTCGACAACATGACACTTTCTCATTCTTTCAACTCAAATACGAACCATACCTCAAACAAGCTCAAAAAACCACACCATCACTTGAAACTCTCAAAAGAGTGCCCGCAAAGCGAAACAAAAAACGCCAAAGCGGCAACACTAACCTCCCTCGCAGGAACCGTTGACGAGGACATTGGTGCATCTGACGAGTTCGTCGTAGCTCGCCAGGACCGACAGGGACGACGACATCCTCGCGAACACGAACTCGATTGTCTTAAATAAAAACCAAACTAACTATGTAATAACTACACACGCGAATTACCGCCTCGATCGCGCGCGTTACCGAGGGGACGGTTGACGTTTAACACAGCGGCGGCATTCAAACTCTCTCTATTCCGTTGACAGAACGCCGACCGACAAGGTCCGCTCTCGCTCGCTTTTTTCCAACGGAACGGCCGCCGAAGGATGCTTTTCGAATTCGACCAATCGCAAGGCAGCCCGCCGACGACATGTTTGTTTTTCGGGAAGCGTGTGCTGATGGTGTGGTTCGAGGTAACGCCGCTTGAGGGTGAGCGCGAGTTTTGAGCGATTTTTGGGGGGATTGTGTAATCGTTGTGGGTCATCTGGAATGCACTATGTGCAAACTGTGTTTTCTGCAATAAGGCGTTTTAGAACACTACAATTAGATTGCATACAGTGTAAATTTGTTATTGTTGCTATGTATATATTAGGACAGACTGTTGATTTTTTTATCGTTCGTGCTTAGAAATTGTGTTAATAAAAAAAATAATCAGCATAATTCGTAGAGAATCTTCTATTCCTTCTCACGAATAAATTTGTGCTAAAACGATTTTTAAATTCTTTTAAAATTTGTTATAACAAAATAAAAGACATAAATGCGCATCTTCTTTGTGCATTTTTCTCTGAAAATGTGGCAAATAAAAGAAATTGAAAACTTTACTTATTTACAATATCAATAAATCTAGATTAAAAAAACACACTCACTGAAAAATTAAAAATAAGTAAAACATTTGTGTTTAATCCTTATTTTTATGTAACAATTTAAAAAAAAAATTTTTAACTGGGTCATTCCATCAGGTACCAAATCATGCATTTCAATAACCCAAAGATAAACAACCCCGAAATCCAGTCCACTCGAAATTTCCAGAACAGAGAGTATACAAAAATACACCACGTCAAGCTCAGTTACATGCAACCCCACACCAACACATTCCCTCCTTCACCTGAGAATATCCCCATAATAGCAGCTGACTAAAATAGGCCCACGAAACCTCCCCCACACGACATCAACACAATAAGAGACAGCATCAGTATTATAGCCCACGTGTATATACATTACAGTCCACCAGAGCTGCGCAAGCGTCGCTTCGCCTCCACCACCGCGAGGAGGTGTACGACGAGAGGGAAACCGAAACGAGCAGTCGACGCGCGCAAGCCGCAGCGTGAACACATTCTCCGAGTGGAGTCTATTATATATCCTATATACGCTAAAACTTATTACACGCTCTTTTCAACTTTTCGCACACCTCCGACCTTTTCCTTCTCATCAACGTCCTTTCAGTATAAAAGTACACACAGTAATCGATAGAGGACCTCGATTTCGGCGTAGCAACTATATACACACAACATATATATCGCGTGTCCCGCTCGATAGCAGGAAGGTCGCCGGAGAAAGGGGCGCCTTGACCTTGGAGTGTAAGCAAGTTTCTCTCTCTCTCTTTCTCTCGATTCGTTATTATCAGAAGAGGAGAGGAAATGCCGGCCGACGCGGAACTAAGCACACTGCTAAGCAGGAGACAGAAGATCAACGATGATCTCGAGGAGGGACGTGAGGTAAAGAAGCAGTACAAGTTCGTCAATGTCTATACCGAGTTCCACGAGCTCAGCAGGCGAGAGATCAAGCAGTACGAGCAGACCTTCAACAGGTGAGAGTCTTGTATTTATTTTTCTTCTTCGGCTGATGCTGTGCACCTTCTGTTCTGAGGAGGACGTTCTTTTTTTTTGTTCTTGTTGTGTTGTGTGGTGTGTGTATTGTATAGGATTAGTGCAGGGCTTTGAGGTATACGGAGAACGAGTTTTTGGGAGGGAAATATGTGAACGGACTGGTTTTTGGTTCTCGGATTATCTCGAGGAGGTTTGCTCGAGTGTAAATTTTGTAAACTTGGCATTAGATAATGAAATCACACGTCGGAATTTATCTTATCAAGCGGCGAAGCCGTTAGGTGCAAAAGCCATTTAAATTATGCAAATATCCGTGTGCTGCCTCATTATTCATCTCTTCTTCGGCCGCGCACGTGACTCCGATGAATCGTAAATAAGCCTGCTGCTTCGCACAAAAACGTAGTTAAATGTGAAAAGGGTGAATTTTTTTTTCCAATTTTCCAAGCGAATCGTTACTCCAGCCTACCAGTAGTTTCATTCACGAGTTGCGCTTTGTACTCGTTAGCCGTGTGAAGAGTCTCTTGAATATATACGTACATAAATATAGACAAGCTGGTTTACGTTTATTGCGAGAAACGACTTTACGGCTGTGGGAATATATATAAGTGCCTCCGAGTCTATCTCGGTTTTTAGACCAGAATTGGTTGTAAATTACACACGCACTTGTTTGCTCTTGCTCGTTCACGTGTGTTATGAATTTTTTAAGCGTGTGTAGTAAAACTAACGACATACAATCATCACTCATTTTTGCTTATCAAAGGAGAATTGAAAGAAAAAAATGCAACTGAGTCACCTGCGAATGATGACGCGGATATAAAATTCAGAAACAAAACTGAATAAGCTTCCCAGAAATTAGCGCTAATATATAGATCGATTTCGCGGCGCTAAAAGAGTACATATTAGTCATTCGAGTGTATGGTGTGGAATATCCGCAATCAGATAGCATTATTCGATTTATATCTGCGGGATTCATCGAGTGTGAAACACGATGCGTAAATGTAATTTAATTAAGTTGATTGTTCAATTTGTCCGAGATAAATTTCGCGAACTGCCTCTGTATATATCGCGCGCGACGATTAAGATCAATTCAGCGCTGCTCATGTATAAGTATATAAGATAGTAGACTCTTGAAATTCATTATGCTGAGTGAAGGTGTACAAAGTAATTTATCAAAATTTTTGTTTTCGAATTAATCATCAATGAATAATTAATTCGATTAATTAAACAAAGTGTCTTAATAATCATGTTTACATCATTAAAAATATCAATTCAATTAGATATATCCATTCGAACGAAGCACAATCAAGTTACAAGAGCGATAACGGACGTGAACTATCCAAAAACATCGCTAAAGAAACTCCTCCAATTCCTCACGTAACACCACACACACGACACTTCACCTCGACCCACGTCACTCTCTCTCTCTCTCTCTCACAACTTATTATGTCTCGCGGTGAACTGAACGCACACACTACTATACTTAGCTCCTTCAGCTTCTCAAAAGCTCATACGTCGAGAAGGAAGTATTAGGAGCTCTCGGCAATTTTCAAATCTGAAAAGGAAAAACGCTTAGCGCCGAATTGTATCCACTGATAAGCCACGTACTGCTCAGCGGGTGTCGTGTAACTGTAAATGTGAAGTGTTTATTTTGAGTGAGAGAGAGAGAGAGTAGGGTTTGTGATTATAGTGTATTTAGGGTTTTAATTCATGCATCGGATGGATAAGATAAGACTTAAATGGGTTAATAAAGTGTGTCGAGTATTTTTCAATAGTCTTCTTGTTTAATTGATCTTCCATAAATTTCGAATTTAATGATAGAGTTTCTATGCGTTATACCAATAAAGCATTTAATTACAGAAAATGCGTATGATTGCATGCTACTGTTCTTAAAGCATCTCTCGCGGCATCGTTTATCAATTTATTAGAGAAAAGTCTCTCTCCCTATAACGGTAACGCAAAATCTTCCGTTATAATCAATAAAATATATCTGAATATGAAAACAAGTACAAATAACTCAACTGAATTTTTCGCTATTTGTACATAATATATTCAACATAAAAATGTGGAAATTGCATCGACGACTGCCAACTGCACCATTATTACACTTCCACGAAAAATCCTGCTGACAAAATCGAATCGTAAAAATCGCTCTGAAATATTCAATCATAACTGTCCCCCCAAGACCATTTCCCTCTACAAGCAATATAATAATCCACGTACAAACGACAGTTTTACAACCCAGCGCAAAAAAACCTGATATGCACTTCTCTGTATATAAGCAACGTAATTTAAATAAAATAATACGAGACCTTCGCGCTCTTCCAAGTGTATTATATACATAGCGATAATACGGAAGCAATTTCCTAATCTTAAGTATCCCCACATTACCGTATCTATATACGAGAACTCGTCGGTGTCTATATAAGCCAGGTATATATATATTGCACATCTCTCACGTCGAGATCGAATAACGATTTCTCGGGAAAGTGCGTCGATTTTATTACACCGACGGAGACACATTTCTCTGAAGATATATGGGGCTTGACAATGCATACTATATATATATTATACCCTGCTAAAAAGTTACCGATAAGTTCTAGGTGCTAGTCGATAAAATAGGTAGAACCATTCGCGAAAAAGTAGGCTC
>UCOJ01001704.1:0-23336 GCA_900474305.1 Cecidostiba fungosa
ATATATATATATATATATATATATATATACGGTTCCTGCATTTTGAGGATTTCTATATATACGAATATATACCTATATAGCCAATATATTGTAATTGTTTCTTAATATATAGCTCTAAGAACATAGTAACTTGGATTGGAGAGGCTGATTTGGCATATATATTGATTATTAACAATTATATTCGATAAAAATGTTTTCCTACCATTTTGAGGATTGTATATATACAATCCTCAAAATAGTAGGAAAACATTTTTACTGCGGCAAAATCCGCGTTAGTTTTCCAAATGGTAATATTTGGAATATGTCTAAGAGTATTTGAATTTTGCGGTCTGTTGTATCTCATCTACTCTTATTGGACCGCTTCCAAATTCATTCGCCACGTTCGTGTCCTACTCCTTCGTGACGGTGTCGATCCAGTAATCTTATGTATATTCCCCTTGTACTCGTGCCAGCGCCTTGATGAAATCCCGCTAACATTTATCACTCCCGCTAAAATATCATAGCTAGAGTACATGGCTTCCAAGCTGATAACTCTTAAATTTAAGGAAGAAAAAAAAATATCAGCATTCAGCACACGAATATTTTATTTTCCACACATCTCGCAAACGTCTTGCCAAAAGGAAAAATCAAGGTAAGTAATTAAACGATTTTTTTAATAAAGAAAATTTAAAAATATTCATTATAATACTATTACAGGTAACGAAATCAGATGGATCCCACAAAAAAAAAGAGAAAGACTTTTTCTAGGGTTAAGATGGCGAATAAAAATAGAAAAATTGATATGCCTACCAGTCAAATGGCTCCCGCCAAGGAAACAAATAGTGGGATTTTTTCTAGCTTAAAAGACGCTGCATTAAAAACTAAAGTTTCAGTAGTTCTGCACAAACTGGAAGGTGAGAGAAAAATTCAATAATTTTAATAATTTTTACTGTGAAGGTAGATATTGTATTTATCTTGGATAAGCTTGTAACGCAGCTATCCAAACCTTATATATTTATTAAATATTAAAGTTTAAATTGTTTTTGAAAATTTGTTGTTTGCCTGCATTGTATGCGCGGAGTATAAATAATAGAAAATGGTTTTGGTTCACCTCCCTATTGAAAAAGCTCATGTGAGATATTTTTCAATAGGGCTGAAAAGTGCACACTGTAGTTTTTTTATATTTTGCTGTTTCTGGATGATGTCTACTATGACTCTATGGTGCCCGATAACGAGGTCCAGGTAGAGCGCATCGTAGTCTAATGTCCAAGTGTTCTGCATGTACAGAGACCGTGTGTAGATGTCTAGGATAGCCGAGGACGAGGTCCACGTGTAGCGCTCCGTAGTTTTTGGTATCCAAGTATCCTCCACATAATGGGACCATGTTTAGGTGTCTGGGATGGCTGATGGCAAGGTCCAGTTGCAGCACTCCCTAGTTTTTTGTACCCAGGTGTCCTCCATGTACTGGGAACCTTGCAATAGTGCCCTCCATATTTTTTTATCAAGTTAGTTTTCATTTTCAAGTCGAATCTTATCTTAGACTTTTTTCAGTATTTTTTATTTTTTGACTGAATTATAACTAATATATGAACTTAAAAACTAACACTTAAAATATAATAAATAAATGATTTAAATTTAGAAGATGATACAAAAACATTTTGTTGAAACATAAACGCAATAATTTGAATTATTAGTAATTAGTATCTATCCAATTCTTTAGTTTTTTCATTTTTTAATGCTGTGATAGTAGCTGTATATTTATTATATATATTTTATTTTTAAATTTATTTGTATGCTGTAACAAATAAATATTTAAGCTTTTTTCAACGTCAACAGCAATTAAACTTGTTCCTCTGAAATGTCTGTCGTGCGCTAAACCTAATTTAAATCTTTATACCTCCCTTGATTATATAAATAAAATGTATATCTAACCTATTTGGTAAAATAATGCACAAGATGATCAAGTCTTTTCAGATTTTTTTTTCATCTTTTTTTTTTTAATGTACAAGAAAAACCAAAAATCGCGTTTTTTGTTTAATCACCCATTTAGTTACATTGATTACTTTTAGTGTATGAGCTAATATTTAAATAATAATTAGAAAAATAACAAATGGATTAACGAAAAATAACGAACAGATTTATGAAAAAAATTTCACATACATTGATATGTATTAAAAAAAAAGGTTATGCAAATTTTTTAGTCATTTGGATACTTCAGTAACAGTAACGATATATTAATAAAAGAATTTTTATGGAAAATCATATTTTTCTAGTGTTGTTTTGTGCATATTTAGCAAGGGGCACAATAGCACCCATTGGCAAAATTTCAGCAGGCAAGGATGAGTAAACTCTGTTTACATATGAGGCTGCAGGCGCAGATAGCATACCCCTTATACTTCAAATTCGCTCGTTTCTAACACTATAAATTATTTCAAATATTAATATCATATCCTAATTTCACTCATAATGCTGTTTATTGGCACATATCCCAAAGATTAATTCAATGTCTCACACAAAAAAAGTCCAATGAAAAATAATCAACTGTTGACCATATGTAGCTGTTTAATTTTTTGCAAAGCAGATCTCATTTTTGTTTGGTTTCTCCAATTTTCTTCTCTCAGGTTCTATATACGCAGTATATATAGAAAATATAGGAAGATACATAGGTGTAATACACGCAATATGTGCATCCTGTATGCGCTGTGTATATAAACTCTAGAAAACCGTTTTATTTCACCTGAAAAGTGCACACTGTAGTTTTTTTATATCTGCTGTTTCCGAATGTTGTCTACGACTTTATGGTACCTGATAACGAGGTCCAGGTAGAGCGCTTCATAGTCTTATATCCAGGTGTCCTGCATGTACAGATACCGTGTCTAAGTATCTAGGATAGCTAATGACAAGGTCCAGGTGCAGCGCTCTGTAGTTTTTTTGTATCCAAGTATCCTCCACATAATGGAACCATGTTTAGGTGTCTGGGATGGCTGATGGCAAGGTGGCAAAGTCCAGGTGCAGCACTCCCTAGTTTTTTGTACCCAGGTGTCCCCCACGTACTGAGAACCTTGTCTAGGTTTCTAGGGTAACCTATGACAAGGTACAATAGTGCCCTCCATATTTTTTTATGTAGTAACCACGACCGAACTACGTTGTTTGACTATGTGGATTTACCACTTGGTAAAACCAAGTGGTACTTTTCAACAGGACGTGACCCCTGATACCAACATAATATAGCTTTTCTATTAAAATTTCATGATCAACAGTATCGAAAGCTTTGGCCAAGTCATATTTTTTGAAGGTATCTTTGGTACATATTATTAGTATGTACTTTAGCATGTGACAATTTCGGACTAATTTTCAATGTATTGAATAATATTGTTTATGTTTGTTGTGGTCATTATTGGAAGTACCGTGTATAGTTACTAACACCTAAAATAGATTATGTGGCTATATGTTATCTGTTATTTTACTTTTAAAATAATATAGACTTTTAAAAAGTAAAATTACAGTTAACCTAATCATATAACCTATTTTTGGTGTTATTATCTGCGCAGTACTTCCATCAATAGCAACAAATGGTGTCAACAGTATTATTTAATACATTTAAATAAAGAATCCCAAATCGTTATATACTAAGGTACATATCCCTGTTGAAAAAAATGACGTTATTAAATGACGTCATTAAATGACGTTATTAAATGACGTCATTAAATGACGTTATTAAATGACGTTATTAAATGACGTCTTTAAATGACGTTATTGGGCGTGTCTCAAATTGGAACCAAAAATAACGTTATTTAATAACGTCATTTTCTGAATATTTTGATCATGAAAATCGTGTAGTTTTTAAAGTCTTAAATACTTAAAAATTGGTAAAAATAAGTGGCCTCATAGGTGCTACCATCCGGATAGTAGCATGGAAAATGTGGGCTAATGCCCAATAAATTAGTAATTTTTAATAATTTTATTAAACAAAAAATAATTAAATAACAAAATTTTATATGCATTAGCCCCCATTTTCCGTGCTACCATCCGGATAATTTACTTATTACTATGTATTGTGATAAGCTCAAAGGCTTAATTATTGTCCCGTATGCATATAAAGTGGTTATGTATAAAATGCTTTGTTTGTCATGTCATGTAGTTTTACCATATGATTTTATTACATGATAAATTGAAACACTAAAACCATATGATAAAATCGTATGATAAAACTATATGATAAACTCATGTAATAAAATCATATGTTTTTTTTCAACGGGGCAGTGTTTTTAGCTCCGACATCCCCTTAATAACGTCATTTAATGACGTCATTTTTTTCAACAGGGATTTTAAATATGTATCAAAGATATGTACACAAAATCTTCATGCTCATCTGGAGTATGTACTGCTGCTACCTTATTTTCGCGACCTTATCTATATACGTTTTAAGAAATTAATATCTAATTTTAAACGTAGCTAATAAAACGTGAAAATATATCTCATTCGAAAATAAAAATTTTATGTAACTTACAACGACATATTTTATAACCTCCCTGGTAGAAAAAAGAGCAGTGAAACTACTTAGCAGACTGTAAGTTACTGTGAATATATTATATATGAGATCTCAAATGAGATCTGAAATAGATCTCAAATGAGACCTGATATAGATCTCAAATGAGATATCTGATATGGATCTCATGTAGATCTCATTGCAAATTTCAGCAATTAATATAATATGAAATCTCATACGATCGAGAGCTAATTGAGGTCTTATCTAGTATTTTTGTTGTTAATAAAAATTGTTAAATATAAGGTTAGGGTATATTGATTATTATATCATTTTTATTTTTCTTCCTCAACGAGGAAGCTTTGCAGTAGTAAAATTTACAGTTTCGCTAAAACTTCACAGAAACGTATTTTGAGGTGTTTGGAGTTCGAATTATGTGTTTTTAGAAAATGTGAGTGTGTGTGCGTGTGTGTGTGTGTGAGTGTTTTTTTTTATGTGGCGTCGGCAGAGCAAGCTCTGCACAAGTGGCCCTCCAACACCGGATCCCCACAGGTACTATCGTTAAACAATACTTCCGTGGGGTCCATTAATTAGCCTGGTCGGCTTCTTCTTTGAAGTTTGACATTTCCGTACATCCCCCATCCACCACGGTGATTACCCTGTTGAAAATATACAGCTGGATATCCAGGTGGATTATCCATATGGATAATCCATGTGGATATTCTAGATGGATATCCGCCTAGATATCCATATAGTTTTTAAAAGATAAAAAAGTATTAAAAATTTGTTATAGACCTACTATATATATTTTTCATAATTATTAATAGAAGTACCATCCGGATAATAACACCTAAAGTATGCTCTGGTGGAAATAATTTGATGTGCCAAACTGCGCCAGGACTCTGCCAAACTGTGCCAGAACTGTGCCAAACTGTGCCAGGACTGTGCCAAACTGAACTACATGTATACCAATTCGAACATTTGGCAATAGATTGGCATGGTTTGGCACAGTTATGGCACAGTCTAGCACATTGTGGCATAGTGTGGCACAATACTAATTTTTGAAGAAAAAAAATATTTTTCTGATACATTGTTTAAATTTTGGCACTGTCTGGCGCAGTCCGGGTACGGTTTTGCACAATCTGGCACAGTCCTGGCACAGTTAGGCACAGTTGAGCACAGTTCTGGCACAGTTAGGCACAGTTCTGGCATAGTTTGACACATAAATGTCCCTTATACAAATATATTCTGCAGGATTAATTGAAAAAAAAAATCATCTGAGGTGGGATCAAACCCGGGTCTCCAGCGTGCCAGTCAAACACCTAACCGTTTGAGCTAATTTCTTATAATTTATTTAGATTTATTTCTGGCTTATAACGAGCACCTAATATAAATCTTCAATTGAATAAAAGATTCTCAAGTATCATAAACTTAAAATTAATTATACATGGGTGGATATTTATGCAAAATTAATATATAATAATAATCATAATGTTTAAGACTTATACGACTTATATCAGCTACACGTTATAAACATGAAACAGGCCCAGTGTGGAAGTACCACACTGTGCAAAACTGTGCCAAACTGTGCCAGGACCGTGCCATACTGTGCCGTACTGTGCCAAACTGTGCCGATTCATGCCAGACTGTGCAAAATTTTCTATGAAACACGAGAAAAATACTTGTATTTTCAAAAATTACTATTGTGCCATACTGTGCCACACTGTGTTACACTGTGCTACACTGTGCCGTAACTGTGCCAGGACTGTGCCATACCGTGCCAATCTATTGCCAAATGTTCGAATTGGTATACATGTAGCACATTTTGGCACAGTCCTGACACAGTTTGGCATAGTCCTGGCACAGTTTAGCACAATGTCCATTTCCACTAGGGCCCTAGTGGAAATGGATTTTGTGCCAAAGTGTGCCCAAGTGTGCCCAAGTGTGCCATAGTGTGCCAAAGTGGTCAAATTCGGACAAGTGAAACAGTATGGCACACTATGGCACACTTTGGCACAGTTTGGCACACTTTGGCACAGTTTGGCACACTTTGGCACACTTTGGCACACTTTGGCACACTTTGGCACACTTTAACCTACATAGATTTTTTTAGAAACAAACTTCTTATTTTTCACACAGTATAACACACTTTGGCACACTTTGGCACACTTTGGCACACATCGATTTTACAGAAAATTTTCTTTTTGGCACACTGTGGCACAGTTTGGCATAGTTTGGCACAGAACTTTTATGTTTATGACGAGTAACTGATATGAGTCCTCGTATAAGTCGTAAACATTATATTTATTATTATATATATAAATTTTTCATAAAATTAACAATTGATTTTAAGTTTGTGAGGCTTAAAAATATTTTAATCAATGTAAAACCTATATGAGGTGCTCCTTATAAGAAAGAAATATAACTGTATATCGCATATAAGATATTAGCTCAGGCGGTTAGACGATTGACTGGCACTCTGGTGACCCGGTTTCGATCCTACCTCCGGCCCTTTTTTTTAATTTTCAATAAATCCTTTAGTGTGACATACTGTGCCATACTGTGCCATACTGTGTCATAGTGTGCCATAGTGTGCCACAAAATTATTAATTTATAAATGGGTGTACGCTCGCTGTGCTATTGTGTGCCATGGTATGCCAAAGTGTGCCAAAGTGTGCCATAGTGTGCCATACTGTTTCACCTGTCCGAATTTGACCACTTTAGCATACTTTGGCACACTTTATCACACTTTGGCACACTTTGGCACAAATAATTATTTCCACCAGGGGGATAATCAGTTTTTTCAATGTATTTCTTGATTCTCTTTTTTAGAATATTACACAAGCTTGAATCCATTCCATCATGACAAACATTATACTCTGTATCATACTTGCAGTTGCTAAAGTTGCAGTTAGGACATATTAGAGTATTACTTTTACACTCAATAGTCCTGTGATTTTGTGAGCATTTGAGACATGTAGTTTCATTCTCACATTTGGTAGCCTTGTGACCCAATCTACCACATTTGATACATGGTTTTATATTGATCAAGTCATAGACTCTGCAGCATTGACATCCAATAAATATTTTGTTATTGCTGTCTCTGATATATTTGTACATATCAGATGTCACTTCCAAGAAAACACTAGTGAGGTTAGATTTGCTGTTTGTATACATGTGCAGCACTTGGGCTTGTGATATTGCCGATTTCTGGAGTCTATAAAACAAAACCCGGGCGATAACACAAATTTATTAATTAATCCGATCTCAAGAGCTACTCCGGACTCTTGCGATCTCAGAAGGGGAACGGTTGGCTAGGATTCGGGAACACTACTATGTCTGACGTGGTTGAGGTAGCGAAATAACAACACTAAAATATTTGTGCATAACACTATAGAATACATTCTAACGAATACATCCAAATCTTGTATTATTGATCGGTTATCGTGTCACGCGAGCCTGTAACGCAACACTAATGATACTTAGAATTCAGATCATAATTTTATGTACTCGAGAGTTTTACTCTGCGAGTCCTAATCCATTGTTTTGTCGACTATAGATTTCAGATAAAGCATTTACTCGCGTTGTAACAAAAAGAAATATACATTGGCTTTGACACAAAATTAGAACAAACTTAAACAGGCTTAACCGCGATATTCAGTGTTCAACGGTGTCTCTCTCCAAGTGACGCTACCTTTCCAAGATGGCGTCTCAATGCGGCGTCCCTGTGAAACTCGAAAATATTCGGAAATGGATACGCGATCTCGAAATGGTATGTATCTACTTTTCGATTGTGCAAGCAGAATCCTTAGACTCGCTGCGGATCGATTACGCTGGATTACGGGTTTCAGGGTTATAATATGCCCTGTTATCCCTACACCGACATGAATATATGGTGAACAGATTGTCGGTATACTTACAATATTTGGATATATTAGTAATAAATCACTGACTCCCCTACTGGAAAATATCATGTGATAATCACGTGATTATCGCGTGATAATCGTGTGATTAATGCGTGATATTTTCAACCGATTTATCACGCTATTATCACGCGATAATCACGTGATTATCGCGAGATTTAAAATACAATTCTGTAATGTTATTTATAATACTAAAAACGATATCTATAATTTATAAAAATGGACAATTCTTAATAAATAAAGGTTAAATTAAAAAAAATTTTTTTTTAAATTTCTCCGACGTAGATTTGAACCCAGACCTCAGCGTGACAATCCATTGCGTTACCCACTGAGCCATTTGCTTTCTTGTACGGATAATGTATTAAAGCAATTCATATATGTAGATATTCATTTTTATCTTTATATTGTTTCAAGTTGAAAAAAATTTTCTTTTTAACACGAAAGTAAATATTAAAATGAATATCTACATATATGAATTGCCTTTTTACACTATGCGTACAAGAAAGCAAATGGCTCAGTGGGTAACGCAATGGATTGTCACAATGAGGTTCTGGGTTCAAACCTCCGTCCGAGAAATTTTTTTTAATTTTTTTTTTTTTAATTTAACTTTTATTTATTATGAATTGTGCATTTTTCTAATTTATAGATATTGTTTTTAGTATTTTTAATAACATTTCAGAATTTTATTTTAAATCTCGCGATAATCACGTGATAAATCGGTTGAAAATATCACGCGATAATCACGCGATAATCACGCGATAATCACGTGATTATCACGTGATTTTTTCAGTAGGGTCGACTAACAGAAACTCTATTCTATTCCTTACTGTGACTCGACCAAACGAGACGGATACTTTTCTATTCCCTACTCTACTCTAACGACTTTATTTATTTCGCCGACAGACAACGACGCTACTGAGAAACGACTCGACTCTCTCTCCCCGATTCTACTCACAGACGACTAAACTCAAAAAATTTCGAGAGAACTACCTGCAAGCGTGTCTGACAACGAAGTGAGCGAGGAGGAAGTCTCTTTGCTCCTCGAGGTCCTCAGCGTCCCGGTAATTCGACCCATAGCGCATTCTTTTTTAAGTCCCGGTTCGCGCCTAACCACAAAATCATACGAGTACTGCGCGCCAAATATAAACGGCTACAAGTTCTTTGTTCCGAGCGGCTCCTTTCGGCGTGAATTTATACTATTGTATTGTATAGTGGCCAAACACCATATTTATTACTTGGTGAGTAGTGGCGACGCGCCTTAACGTAAGTCTCGATTATACGCGCTCTCACTCTCTCTCGCATCAGGTATAGCGCGCTCTCCCTCTTTGTCTATTCAGCTATCGCGCACGCTCTCTCACTCTCACGTACAGTATAGTGCGTGCTCATTCTCTCTCGCACCGACTATCGCTCGCGCTCTCTCTCTCTCCCGTCGAATATCGTACGCGCTCACTCTCTCTCATGCCGAGTATAGTGCGCGCTTATTCTCTCTCGCGTCGGCTACCCTCTCTCGTCCCGTTCTCGCATAGTCAGATGCGCGGCTCGAGTGCGCGGCAATCATTCACGGTCTCGCGTTCCTCGCGCTCGCATCTTATCACTCACCTCGCGGGTGATTCGCGTAGCCTCCTGATGCCGTCATCAGGAGGACAGTTATCGGCCGGTATTTCCTGATGCGTGCAGGTGTGTTCGCGAGCCAACAGCGGCGGGCGATAGTGGTGTTCGTGCTCTCTCTCTTTCTCTCGCTGTAGCACAGGGGAGCCACTCCTGCTCCGATCAGCTGACAAGAGAGGTGAGAGAACCCGAATGTAGTGCTACAACAACACCGTGGCTCGAGATTATGTTGTTGGATTCTCTGCTGCATTATTAACAAATGCAGCATTGAACCCAACACATATAAGTGTCAACGTCGTGCTACATCGGAGTAACACGACGGCACGTCGCAAGCTTCAGCTTCACAGTCTGCAAAATTTCTCATGTATATATCATCCTCAATGCTTTTCATGTCCATATTAGTACAATTGTCTATTCCTACAATTTTAACTTTAGGATTGTTTAGTTGCTCCAACTCAACATCACAGATTTCTTCTAACTTATTTTTCAATAATTTTTCAGCTTTAATTACACTATAGCTTCATTCAAACATTAATCATAAACTCTTTTTTATTTTTCGTTACGTAAACATCATTAGTTTGGATGCTTTTATCTTTTACCAAAAACTTTGTTATACTGTTCTTTACATCTTTTTGTGCAACATCACTGTTTGGTTTGACTATAATTTTAGGTATACGCTTTGGTTGAGGCTTAGCATTGTTTTTTATCTCTGCATACGATTTAATGCTTGTTTGTACATTTTGTTGTTTAATTGTTACTTGCTTGAGCGAATCGCGTAGCATCACATTTTTTTCATCCATCTCTTTATTCAGCTGCTTCAAAAGTTCGTTTTCTTTTTGCAAGTGTTCAGATTCAGCTTCATATTCTCTAATTGTTGAGTTAAGTTCTTGAGATTGATTAGTTAAATCTTCAAGAATTTCCTTTCTAATTTCTTCTGTTTGTTTTAGTTTTATTTGGGCAATCAAAACCCTAGCAGATTCACTCAGATCATTTTCGTGCACTTTTGCGGTTATGTTTGGATGATCTTGGCAGATTATCAGTCTCTCACTTAAAAAACAAAGTTTTTTTTGTCTCGCACAACTCTGATGGTATGCATTATCACAAATTATGCAAATCACTGTTGTTACTTCGTATTGATTATGACATTTTAGGTAATCTTTATGGATCTTGTCGGGAGGACCTTTCGCTCCCGGCGCCATCTTGCTCTTTTCTGTTGATTAAAATATGAATTACAATGCATTGATTTTTTGTTTTTTATGTTCAGCGGAACATTGTTGATTTCTTATATGACAAATGAATTTCTTATGAATTTTTAAAGGATGAGAAAATATTACAATCTTTCTTTCATCATCGTTATACAGTAAACAAATGTTACATTTTTAAGTTTTCTACGTAATTTTGGTTTATCTACGATGCTTATAAATAAACTTTTGATAACTTAAGGGGCGGCCGTATGTAAAAACGCGGTTTTTATATTGGGTATAGCTTTCTAAATAAAACTTAAAATAAAAAACCAAGAGCAGAGCAGCGTACTGCTTAGTTCAATGAATCATTATGTCATAATTAGAGGTTGATAGGACTTTTAGTTTTATTTTGCATTGGAAATACACGCGGGTGTTTGGCGACTACAGAAAATCTCGCCTAACCTCCAAATAGCCTTATTTTACTAAATAACGTTACTATAAATAGGTTTTAATTAATATAACGAGATCATAGTGTTAAGTTCAAATAATCGTTTTAGCAAAACTAGAAGTCAATCAGACTTTTAGTTTTTTTTGACATTGGAAATACGAAATGTCCTGTGGCGGCGTTACAAAGCTTTAAATACGCCCCCCCCCCGCCCCCTTAAGTAAGTTCCAGAGAAGTTCAGCTGTTATTCGTTCTCATTAAAAGTATAGTCTTTACCTACAACAATCGCTCTATACTGCTTTATCTACCTTTATATAGCTTTAACTTCAGGTTCAAAATTTTGATAAATTCAAAAAATCTGGATCCAACTGGAAAATATGTTGAAAAAAGAGGTACACTTATCTGTAGAAAAATAGTAATTTGCGATTTGAACCGCTATATTTGTTGGACTTTTTTTTCATATGTAATAATAAACGATTTTTATTTTCAAAACAAAATACATCAAAATGCAAATATAAAGATCCCAGACTTTTTACACTTTTTGGAATATGTAATAAAAATTATACGTCGGATGTCCTTTGATCTTTACCATACAAATAGTAAGATTTCAATGCCACAAACTAATTTAGACTAATGTATTAAATATGTCACTGGAAGGATTTTTTCTAAGCATATTAAACTATAATAAATTTTGGTATTTTAATAGAAAGAAGTCATTTATTTATGACACTTAAATTAACTAGAGATCCAACATAATAGTATGGTTATTTGTAAGAAGATAGAATCATTTCCATATACTGATAGATAACACAAATGTAGACGCAATGCATAATATCTGGAGTCTTTCCATCAACTAAATCAATACATTTAAAAAATATGAAATAATTTTTATCAGCAACAAATATATGAAAATAATAAAGGAGCGTCCGTGGCTCAGTTGGCTAAGGCGCACGTCCCAGCTAGCAGATACACGCTCGCTCAAGGGCCCGACTAGAAATGATCTTGTGGCGGCCACAAGTAATTATGTGGCCCTCATAGGGTTGCCACACTTGGCCCTCAATAGGCATGTAATGGTGCCCACAACTGGCCCTGAACTACTGCCACAGTTAGATGGTTTTATGACGTAAAAATTGCGATTACGGTCATGGCACGTATCTCTGTCTCTGTCTCTTTTTCGCAATGAAAACTGGGCAAAACTACGTTGCAGGTATTCCGGAACGCAGATAATAAGGTACAGAAGTTCCTGGGTATCTGAGCACCCAGTCACTCTGAAACCTGGACATCGTCTGCGGGAAGTCACGAGTTATTTTCGAGATATTTGAAGTATACCTGGTGCTACTTCTCGTATACGACTACTACTCGTATACGAGTCTCGTCGACCGGAGGGGTTACCATGACACCTGGACATCGTCTACGGAAAGTCGCGAGTTATTTTCTAAAGTATACCTGGTGCTATCCCTCGTAGAAGATGTCTCGCCCCCGGGGGGTCATCATGATACCTGGACATCTTCTACGAAAAGTCACAATTTACTTTTGAGTCGTTAAGACATCGTATATCGACGGCTGAGAGGCAGAAAACCTTGTCTCGGCGGCGGCTTGGAGAACTCCCTATCTCGGCTGCAACTTCGAGAACGCCCTATCTCTGCGCGAGCTTATTTTGAAGACTTTTGTACGTCATTTATATTCCAAATGAGATTAATTTTTTACAATTTTTTATGGTAGTCCTGTGTGCTTTCAAACAATGTGATAGACTATCATAAAAACATTGTAAAATACTAATCGCATATGGGATATAAATGACGTACAAAAGTCTTAAAAATAAACTCGCGCCGAGATAGGGCGTTCTTGAAGCCGCGGCTGAGATAGGGCGTTCTTCAAGCTGCCGCCGAGATAGGGCATTCTCTAAGCTGCAGCCGAGGTAGGGCGTTCTCCAAGCCGTCGCCGAGATAGGTGTTTCTTCCTCTCAGCCGTCGATATGAGGAATAGCATCAGGTATACTTCACACATTTCAAAAATAACTCACGACTTCCTGTAGACGATGCCCAGGTGTCATAGCTACCTCCCCGGTCGACAATACATCACCTATGAGGGAAAGCAGCAGGTATACTTCAAATTTCTCGAAAATAACTTGCGACTTCATCGGCGTTCCGCCGGGATATCTACACGTCTCAGTCGGTACCCTTGAATATCAATCTACGTAGATTTGCGCCAGGAGGAAGCTAATAATAATAGGCTTGGCAACCCTCAATTTATGTTTTTGTAATAGAATTATCGATTTTGAGTTGCCCCCATAAAGCCCTCAAGTGGTCACCATTACATTCTAGTAGGGGCCTAGTGTCGCTGCCACGTGTGGCCCTGAACTTTGCCCCAAGATTGTTTCTGGTGGGAGGGTCGTGGGTCCGAATCCTGGCGGGAGCAGATTGAGATTTTTCTCTCTGTAACCTGCCGAGAAAAGAACTCACAGACTCCGGACTGTTACCGGACGTAGGATTTATCCGGATTGGGCGAATGCTGATAATAGTAGGGAGGGACTTTACCGTGGAAGCAACATATGACTATTCTGGAACGCGATAGTCCGAACCTTCTCGGTTAAAAAAGAAAGGATTCATATACTGTAGAGGCCAATGGAAATGACTACAGAGAAAGTAGTACGAAGCTTCTCAGGGATGAGGGTTGGGGGTTAGGTCCAAAGCATCCCCACACAGAGGTGGTACAGGTGCTCCCGTAAAAATTCCGTCGACGGGTATTCGGATGAAATAACAGCAATAATAATAAAAAAAAAATAAAAATTAACTGTCATAAATAAATAATTACAAACAATGACAAATAGTGAAGTATTTGATTGTAAAATAAATAAAAAAATTTTATCAGGAACAAACGTATGAAAATAATAAAAAATTAACTCCGTCAAAAATAAATGATTACAAATAATAGCAAATGATCTCACTTATCAGTATCAATTTCTGAATAAAAGATTATCAAATATGAATGATAATAAATAATATTTGATAAATTAAAATAATAAATCAATCATTTGTAAAATATCGAATAAAAACAAATAATGGCAAATAATAACAACAACAAATAAATTGGAGTTTGAATTGGGTAGCCAAGGTGAATGGTTGAGGACTGGGAGAAGAAATAGAACGATCTGGAAGAAAAGCTAGATAGGAAATTGTGGCGAAAAAGATGGAAGGCAGGCTAAAGGAGGAAAGGTAGGAGAGAAAAAGAAACAGGGCAGAATGGAAAGAGGCGGTTAAGAGAGAAGAGGAGGAAAGGAAAGTACTGAGGAAAGAGATGGAGGGAATGGTGGAAAAGGAGAAAAAAGAAAGGAAAGAAGAGATCAAGCGGCTGATGGAAAAATATAGGGAGTCGGGAGAGTGAGGTCGGGGGGAGTAGAGATGGAGACCGGGACAAAGGAGAAGGGGGAGAGGGAGGAAGGGACACCAGAAGGCAGGAAGAGAACAAGCGGCTGAAGGAATTGCAGTGGAGGGTGGAAGAAGGGGAAAGAGATAAGAAGAGGAACAATATTGTAATTACAGGATGGCAGTAGGAAAGAGGAGAAATCTTGAAAGGGAAAGCAGCGTTTAGAGGAACGGATATCTTCATCGACCATGATTTGTCCCGAAAGAAAAGAAGAAATAAGGAGAAATTAAGGGAGGTAGCAGCGGAAGAGAGGTAAGAAGGGAAGGAGGTGAAGATATGATATAAAATGTTGTGGATAGAGTAGAGGATATTTGGAAAGAGAGAGAAAGGGAATTTCTTCGAAGGGAAAAGAGGGTTAGAGAGGCAGATAGTACATAAGAGGGGCGTAAAGATAAAACTAATTAGTTGGAATGTAGCCGGGGGGTAGAAGAAAGAACGTAATGATATTTAAAAAGATTTGACATAATATGTATACAGGAAACTTGGTTAGAGGACAAAGAAGGGGCTCTATGGAAGAAGCGGTTAGAAAGCTTCGAGTACAGGTTTAGAGGGGCGAGAAAAGGTGGAGCCAGGAGTAGATTGAAAGGAAGGATGCTGATGGCAGTAAGGACGGATGGGAAGAAGGGAAAGGTAGATTGGATGGAAGAAAACTCTGAGGAATTTATTGGTGCTTGCGCAGAAGTGAAGAGGGAGAGATGGTATAGGGGTAGTATACAGGGTGATTCTAAAACAATACAACATTTTTATACCATCGTGATCAGCGTGAAAAACTGAGTCTAGGGGAATTGGTCCGGAAAATTTTCCTTCACTTTTCAATTTCCCAGTCAGGAAGAGAAAATCCCCCCACCACAGCGCCCAGCGGAGAAGCGCGTGAGGGGAAGTCAGAGCGGCGGCCGTCGCGTGGCAACGAGTGGTGGAACCCGTTGCTACGGAGTTTGTTACGGCGCGCAGCGAGGGGCTAATTGTTGCCGCTCAATTTCGAATGCATTAATGCATCTAATAAAGCGATGGAAATTATGCCTTTTCAAATTAAATTATTTGAATTAGCTTAAGTTATGTGCGTACAGCGGCAAAATTTCGTAAAGCAGATATCCGCCTGGCACGCGAGAAATCCTTTCGCGCTGCTACGATTTTTATGAAAGTTCGAAGAGCTGGAAAAAATGCTAAAATGTCTGCTCCAATCACTAAAGCTTCCATTTTCGCTAATTTAATTTAAAAGTTATTGACAGGCTCAAAGCACAGCGACACCCGTTAAGCCATTTCAAATTGCTGCTCTCTCCGGACAAGCGATCACATGAAAATGCTGGCTCATGTATCGGGATGAGAACACCTCATTTCCAAAAGTGTGTGTAAATTAGCTTGCCTTTAAACGACACGAGCCGAGCTTTTGACTCGAAGTTGAGGCTGACATTTGACTTTCTCGATGCGACAAGACGCGCCAAAGGCCCGAGGCGCGTCGCCCTCGGAATTACGGGCCAGTCTGTCGATCAGTAAGCCAAAAATACGCAGATAGAGCTTCTCCGAGCTTCCGGCTCAAAGTTCATGCTGACATCTGGCTTTCTCTATTCGGCGAGACGCGCCTCCGGCCTCTGGCGCGTCGCCCTCGGAATTACGGGACGATCTATCGACAAAAAAGCCAAGCATACCCGAAGCAGGCTTCTCCGAGCTTTTGACTCGAAGTTCATGCTGACATCTGGCTTTCTCGATTTGGCAAGACGCGCGAGAGGCCTGAGGCGTGTCGCCCTTGTAATTACGAGCCAGTCTGTCTATCAGTACGATAAAAGTACGTTGATACAGCGTCTCCGAGCTTTCGACTCGAAGTTCATGCTGACAACTGGCTTTCTCGATACAGCTAACCGCGCCAGAGACCCAAGGCGCGCCGGTCTCGGATTTACGGGACGGTCTATCGACAAAAAAGCCCAGGATAACCGAAACAGGTTTCTCCGAGTTTTCGACGCGGAGTTGAGATCGACAAGCCACCGTTTTGAAGCTGTGAGCCACGCTTTGGTCTTTTGGCGTGCCGCCCTGGAATTTACAAGCCAATTTGTCGATGGAAAAAAAATCCCTTAAGCAGTGTTATTCGAGGTGTTTACTTAAATTTTAGGGCGTAAATTGCATGTTTTATCGCTGCTAACCATGCTTTTGGCGCCACGCTCTTGAAATGATGAGCCAGTTTATCGATTGGAAAGCCGAGAGTGTTCGGAGCGAGCTTTTCCGAGCATTTTAAGATCTTTAAGTTTTAACTGTATCAGAATCTTTTAATCTTTTTCACTGAATTAATTTGTCTCTTTCAAAAGTGTTGCGGAGAAATAAGTCGAGTATCTGACAATGTTCTTTTCTTCGTGTGCATATCATAATTGTCAGTCCTTATTTATAAGATCTGTAGATTTCAAAAACGTTCGACATTTTCATGAAGTTGTCTGCTATTGTTTCATGTCGGAAATCTTGTTTGTCAATGTATGGTTATTACACGACTTGTTGGTTAAAATGTCACGAAAAGTGTCGGTAACGTTTCGCTTCTTAACGAATCCAGAGAAATACAAACGCCTTATCCAAGTATTAGCTGGCCGAGACGATGCCTATAACTTCTCCTCTTCTGATTACCTACAAAGTATTTATAAAAGCGTTTTTTCACGGCCACCTTCGCCTGATGAAATCTGGCAGTTGAGGAATTTCTTTACCGGTCGCCAACAAGAAATTCTGCACCACATTCAGTAAATATTTTTAAAATATTCATTTACAATTTAAATTACCATTCTCTTTGACAATGCTATAATGTGATAGGTTATGCAAATCCGAACCATATTCAATGATTCTTCTGGATGAGCATATTTCAGACATTTCTAACAAAATTAAGCTCTACGATGTTGTCAAGAATCTAAAGTTACAAACCAAAAATTATCATGCTGAACTTTTAACAAATGTTATGAAAAAAGCATGGGGCTCAGAAGCACCTCGTAATGGTTTTTCGTTGACCAAAAGTTACGTTAGAAAACAATTTGAAGCAAGCCAGGAGAATCAAGATTTGGCACTACCAGATATCTGCAAAGGATATAGGATTATTAAAGTATGTGAATAGGCAATGACATTTTATTACGATAGTTCTATTGGAATTTAATATTTGTTAAAGCTATGATCCGCACCCAGCTGGCCTGTACATTCGCAGTCTCATTTACCCCCGCAGAACCAGTACATTGGAGCCCGCTCCGCACCCTGGCCTGTCCATTCGCACTTTCATTTACCCCCGCAGAACCAGTACATTGGAGACCGCTCCGCACCCTGGCCTGCCCATTCGCAGTTGCATTCACCCATGCAGAACCAGTACATTGGAGCCCGCTCCATACCCTGGCATGTACATTTGCATTCTCGTTCCCCCCCGCAGAACATCTACTCCTCGCTAAAATGATTATTGACGACGAAGTGAATGCTCATGTTTATCAACATGTATCCGTTGTTTATAACATAACAGTATTTTCTGTTGTTTAGCATTACGTGAAATATTCATACAATATTTTATGCATTCCAGAACAAATTGGTGCAATTTAACAACTTGAAGATTACTAACTTTCGGCTCATGTGCTTGGCAGATAAAGCTAAACATATGCTTAAATGGCTGAAATTTGACGAGACATTCATAGATGATTTATTTTTTGGACGAACTTCAATAGACATTTCCCACATTGACAAAATTACAAGTATGTCGGATGCCTTTCAAGATAATGACGTTGATATCCATATTTTAGAAAATTTTTTGAAAATTGACGCTTTTAAAAAACTGAAAACTATGGTGCAATCGAAAAAGATGATGCAAAAGTATAATTGTGGAAAATGCAAAAAGTTGCTTATCACCAACGCAGTTCAGTGTGATTCATGCTTGATCTGGAATCACTATGATTTCATCGGGATTCATGGAGCTGATGAAATATCTCAAATCGGAAAGGAAGATTGGTACTGTGCTAGTTGCGTACAAATTAATTGATAGTGAATTATAATTCGAGCTGCTTTTGTATTATCAAACATGTCAATTAAATTTGTAATGATTACTACATTTCTTTGACTTTATATTATAAACAATATGATTTATTCTCTTAAGAACTCAAGCCTATGTTTATATGTAGCGAGAAATGTCGGGCGCTGCAGCTTCGCGACGCGCCACCCCCGAAAATGAGAGCCATTATATCGATAAAAAAGCCAAGCCTCAGAGCGGGCTTCTCTGAGCTTTCGTGATAAATTTCAACAACCAACCCCGCAGAACCAGTACATTGGAGCCCGCTCCGCACCCTGGCTTGCCCATTCGCAGTTTCATTCACCCACGCAGAACCAGTACATTGGAGCCCGCTCCGCACCCTGGCCTGTCCATTCGCACTCTCATGCATCCCCGCGACCGACTTTTTCGGTATCGAATCGCTTCTTCGGCCTCTGACGCCCCCCTCCTAATTACCTTTTATATGAGCCACTTAATTTATCAAGAAAAAAATGTTTTGAGCGAGCTTTTCTAAGCTTTTTTGACAAAGTGTGTACGACAAGGTGTCTTTTTCAAAGCCGCAAATTGCGCCTTCGGCCTTTGTTGCCCTAATCTATGAAAGACGCATTTGACGCGGGATTTTCGGAGCTTTACTGGCTTAAAAGTATGTAAAATAAAAAAGGGAAATACGGCATGCGCGTCGCTTGTGAAGCAGCCGTTGCAAAGTCCAAATGCTGGACCGACTATTTTCTTACGATCATTCACCCACGCAGAACCAGTACATTGGAGCCCGCTCCGCACCCTGGCCTGCACATTCGCATTCTCATGCATCCCCGCGACCGACTTTTTCGGCATCGAATCGCTTCGAACAAATTGTAAAGCTACAAAATTCTTGATTCGATCAATTCCTTTACTTTGCGGCTTGAAGCTGAAAAAAAAACGCTAGAATAATGACTTTCCATCAGAGGCAAAAACGTTGTCGTGCTACAATTGACAGTCAGCTACATCCTCGAGCGTTGCTATGTTTTTTTGTTTCATACGCAATGCTTGCCTGTCTCCACGGTTTTCGCGTCCGCGTTTTTATTTTGTTTTTAAAGTTTGCGAATTGCCAAAATTATCGGGACTGTCAGTATCGTTTGTTCGGTTTATTCCTTCACATCAACATGGCTGAAGAAGAACTTCTTGTGCCTCGGCGCGTGCGTAATGCTGGTTACACGAACCAGGAGTACGCTGATATGCTTATCGTGTATGGTGCGTGCAATCAGGTAGGCCGTGCAGCAGCCGCCGAATATGAACGGCGTTTTCCAAATCGTCGACACCCAGACGCAGGCACTTTTGTGCGCGTTTATCAACGCCTAGCTGAGACGGGCAGTGTACAAGTGAGAAATCCTGACGGAGGTCGTCGAAGGGGTGCGAGAGACGAAAACGACGAAGCAATTTTAGATTGCTTCGCAGAGGATCCGACTACGAGCTTGCGGCGAACGGCTCGATTCATCGGGACGTCATACTCCACGTGCCAACGTGTGATGAAAGAGGATGGCCAACACGCTTTCAAATACCGACGTATTCATGAAACTGTGAGTATAGAATGGTTCTTTCATTATTTTTTTTGCGTGCGTCTCCGCGGCTGATCCGAGCTTTTTGCGTGAGCGAAAAAACTTATCGCATACGCTATTAAACTTTCGAGCATGTTATGTTATATTTTTAAACAAGAGGTTATGATTTCTATTTCTGATTTGAATTTTCGCTAATAATATTAAATTTCGCTAATAACATAAAAATGCGCACGCGTCTGTGGTTTTTGCGTACGCTATATCGGCAACGGAGACACTCTTTTTAATTTCGGGTTGAATTTTCAACTACGCTTTGCCTAAATTCCATTGCGCTACGCTAGCTCATTTCTTTTTTTTTGCGCATTTCGTCAATTCTAAAAAGCACCCATATTAATTTTGGCATGATTAAATTGTAATTGCACAAACCGGATTTTTTCTATTAATCGCACAATAAAACCGCTTCATTAACAGCTTCACAAGATTCAGACACCGCCTAGATTCAGTTAACAGAAAAATGCATAATGTAAACAATCATGTTAATCGATATGTAATTTTTCGTTCGTGCTGCTATATAAATATCATTTTATCGTTTTTTGTAGTGGAAGGTGATCGTGAGAATAGACTGATATTTAGCAACCTCATCGTGCAGCAACATCAAGCCGACCCTGATTTTCTTAATCAAATTCTATGGACGGATGAAGCTACTTATGTGCGCACAGGAATGGCAAATGCACATAACCAACATTGGTGGGCACACGAAAATCCACATTTGGCCAGAGAAGGTAATAGAATTCATTACTAAATATATAATGATACATTGTTTCCGATACCTGCGCGTGAATTCAGTTTGCATGTACGTTTATTTATACGCACCATATGCATCAAAACACGCCCAACGTATATGCTACCCATGCAATCAAAAAATAGAAAAAAAAAATTAAAACATTAACTTCATACTTACAAATGAAATTTATTATTTATTTTCACAGATCGCTTCCGAAATAGATTCTCAATCAACATGTGGGCAGGTTTAATCGGGGATCGGCTAATAGGACCATGGGAGCTGCCACAAAGACTCGATGGGCCCAATTATTTGCAATTTTTGCAAGAAGATCTGCCTGGCTTACTAGACGCAGTGCTGACTCCAGAAGAGCAGCAAAATATAATTTACATGCATGACGGAGCTCCAGCCCATTTTGCGATTGATGTCCGAAATCATTTGGACAACGCTTTCCCAGACAGATGGATTGGGCGTGGAGGGCCAACACCATGGGCAGCTCGCTCACCAGATTTTAATCCCTTGGATTATTTCTTCTGGGGATATTCCAAGGAACAGGTGTACCACAATGGTGCACCGGAAAATGCAGAAGAGTTGCGAGATCGCATTAGAAACCATGCGAACAGCGTCCCCAACGACATGATACAGCGAGCCACACACGATATCTTGCGCCGCGCTGAGGCGTGTATACGAGAAGAAGGGGGGCCTTTTGAACATTGCCGAAGAGGGGCAAGGGCAAGGGATAATAATTAGTTTAATTTTATCAATTATTCATAACTCCTGTTATTAATGTCAACTTTTTCTATACTTAATTTATGTTTCATGTCATTAATAATATAATTTATTTACTCTTAAACTTGTTTTTTAATTTAAAAGATTTTTTATGAGATCGGTAAAAGAACATTCACGCGGCAGCTCAGTAGACCAAGTCCCAATTTTTCGACTATTCATTAGAAAAAAAATGTATTTATAGAAGTTTCCGGACGCCTCAACTATTTTTACAAAAAAAAGGAAGAATGTAAGAAAAAATATTAAACCCGCAGTTCTTCGATTTTGTAAAAAAAGCAGCAAGCCCAAAACCATATTCGTAACGCCGAAAACTCTGCTACTAGCCAGCGTTTATTCGCGAAAGCTCGAAGCTCGATCCAGGTATTTTTGACTTACTGTTCGACAGACTGGCCCGAAATTCCGAGCGCAACGTGCCTCGGGCCTCTGGCGCGGCTCGCCACATCGAGAAAGCCAGTTGCCTGAATCAACTTCGAGTCGAAAGCTCAGGGAAGCTCTCTCCAGGTATCATTGGCTTTCTGATCGGTGAACTGGCCCGTAATTCCTAGGGCGACGAGACAGGGGCCCGAGGAGCGTCTCACCGCATCGAGAAAGTCAGATGTCATCATGAACTTCGAGCCGCAAGCTCGGAGAAGCCTGATTTGGGTATCCTTGACTTTTTTGTAGAAAGGCCGTCTCGTAATACCGAAGGCGACGCGCCTTTGGCCTCTAGCGCTGCTCACCGCATCGAGAAAGTAAGTTGTAAGCATCAACTTCGAGTCGAAAGCTCGGGGAAGCTCCCTCCAGGTATCCTTGGGTTTCTGATAGGTAGACTGGCCCGTAATTCCGAGGGCGACGCGCCTCGGGCCTCTGTCGCGTCTTGCCGCATCGAGAAAGTCAAATCTCAGCGTCAACTTCGAGTCAAAAGCTCGGAGAAGCCTGATTTGGGTATCCTTGGCTTTTTTATTGATAGACCGTCCGGCAATTGCGAGGGCGTCGCGCCAGAGGCCGGAAGCGCGTCTCGCCGAATCGAGAAAGCCAGATGTCAGCATGAACTTCGAGCCAAAAGCTCGGAGAAGCTCTTTTCACAAATTTTTGGCTTACTGATCGACAGACTGGCCCGTAATTCCGAGGGCGACGCGCCTCGGGCCTCTGGCGCGTCTTGCCGCATCGAGAAAGTCAAATGAAAGCCTCAACTTCGAGTCAAAAGCTCAGAGATGCCTGC
>UCOJ01001705.1:0-23096 GCA_900474305.1 Cecidostiba fungosa
TTAAACGAAGACTGCGATGAGATAAAAATTTGGAAAAGTGATTGGACACCATGGCATGATTCTTCAATGGGTTTTCTGTCCATGTCCCTGGAAGGTATTTAGTGTTTTATTAATAAAGTTACATTAATTCTGTGAACTTGAGAATTTGATGGAAACCATTTTTTTTTAGAATATCACTCGAAGGTGAAGGTAATCTTCGGCACTGTACTGGCTGGAGCTCTGGACGAGGCTATAGCATTCTTGCTTCTATAATAAGTATATTAATCAATCCTTCTTTGAAATGTGTATAGAACTTAATATTGCTAAATGCTTAAAAAATAAACAAATACAGTTTTTATGTTTCAAAAAATGAATAACTAATTTAATTTTCAAATTATGAGTATATAAAGCGTGATGTCATGACCCTTCGTTAAGATGTGGCTCTTTTCGGTTTCTGTGTGCTTCAACTGTGCGGCATAATTACTAATTAAAACGAGTAATTCAAAGTTCCCTATTGCTAATGCTCGGACCATGCTGCGATGGTGGGAGTAGAAACTTGGGACGTGCTACTGATATCTGAGCATTGATAACGGTTTAATATCATACCTTGCTTTGCAAGAGAAATACGGCTAGCGCTTTAATGCAATTTACCTTATAAATGTTAAGAGGCCACCGTACTTTTTACATAGATATATACTAACAACGTTAAATTTACCTCTTCTTTGCTTACAACTTCTTGAAAATTGGCTACTTCTCTGACCGTCAAAAAATTATAATCTATAGGTCTTGTTCCTTAGTTTTGCACGTAAGTGAGCTGGATAGTATTCGTCAAAAGGATTCTGAAGAAAAAATATGTAAAAGTGCGCTCTCCCATCCTGTGAATTTAGGGTTAGATCAGATAAGTTAATTGAAAAATAATTTTTTCTCCAGTAGGATTTCCTCCGGGATCCCGTTAACGAATGCTATCGATATCGCTTCTGCGCAAAGGCAGTGGCAAGAACTATTATCTGTAATTTTTTAAGAGTCAGTAAAATAGATGTTATAACTATTTAGTAACGCGAGGACAGACTCGACAATTAAACGGTTTTTCTTAAACTTTCTATAAAAAATTACAATACGTATCGTAAAAATTACTAAACAGTATAGTAAAATTTGCAAGACGAATAGTAATTTTTGATAGAAAATTTAAGAAAAAACGTATACCTATGAAGTCTGTCCTCGCGTTACTAATAGACAGTTTAAGCATAAACTGAATAACTTTATTAATTTAAACATATGGGGAAACCCGTAGGCGTTGTGAAACAATGTCTGCGTGGCTCAGTTGGCTAAGGTGCGCAGCTATACTCATTTGGTATTTTGCAGGGCGTGGGTTCAAGTCCCCGGTCAAACAGAATTTTTTCGGAAATGATTTTAAAAAGAGGATTTTCAAGACTATTAAGCAAACATCTGCGGGGTCTAGGCAAATTATACCACGACAAGATCAACAACCAATAATAGTGAATGTGAGGGTAAAACTATGGCATCATCTTACCAAGAATATTAAAAATTACAAACTATATGAATCCCTAAAAATGATTTTCCATTACGGTATCAACTACTGCTCATGCTCTTATCCTTCGTGATTAGCCTTTTGGACTAATCGCCCGAGAACAAAATGTGTGCATAATAGCGAGTAAAAAATATCCGCGCATACGCGATATTTGTATTGCCATTCGGCAAGGCTTTTTGTGGGAAACGACAAAGCTAGAAAAAAGAAAAGAGTATCGCACAGCAGATCATAAAAAGCAATCAATCACGAGGATGGTAAGGGGGAACAAAGAACTGTTTGCTGCATGCTGAAGCTGTGAGCAAAGCAAAGGGGTTGCTGTTGCTCCAGAGACACAGCTGTATATATACACAACAGTTGACGTCGTTGGACGCATATACGCACGAGTAAAATGCGCAAAACGCATTGCATCAGGTGATCCATCATTGAGACGATGTCAGCGCACAAGGGTTAACTATAGTAAAGGGGGCACGGGATATACCCCTGGGCGTGTAAGCCTTGTCTCTATGTTTTTCGCTTAGCCTTTTTTCATACTCGCGGCGAAGGCGATGAAAACTGTTGGCACGCACGCATAACAAATAAATTTGTGCCTTGATCGCGCTAGCAAAAAGTGTGCATCAATCGCTGAGTTGGTGACTTATAACATACTTTTATCAGAGAAAGCAGAGCAAGGAATTCTTTGTACAGATCGAATTATAAAAACAGTTAATTTCAAAATATTATAATTTCATATTTTTATTTTTGGTGTAAAGGCATCAGGAGAGATTATGTAATGAGTGAAAAGATATAACTTGAAAAGTAAATTATTACCTACTGATAACATTCCGAGCCTTTTAGTATGCAAGAAAACCATTATGTATGAACGATCAATACCTCAAGTGTCAAATTCAAAATAATTGCGCGTATTCGTAACAAAGAAATCCCATCGCGCTTGATGGTTCTGCTTAAGTAAGCTTTTCCTCTTTCGTAATCTACCCCAAGCAGTGCGACGACTGATTTATTTGAGCCAATTTGGTGACAGATCGGTCTAAGCCATTAATTACTCAAATCTTAAGATATTCCGCTGAGATGGAGTCTTATCCTTAACATTAATCCTTAGACTTGCCTATCTTTCTATTCTTTATGTCCGTCTTCCTATATAAACCTTTCTGTCTTTTCATGCTGTTGTGGTGTATATCTCTAGATCTTTTTTCTCCATCTTTTGAAATATATATTTATTCTTCTCAAATGGTCACAAAGCTTTTATTTAGTTCATGGTATTTCGGCTTACTAATATTTATATGAGATGCTATAATTTTCGTATTAATTTATTTATGCAATGTGGAGAAAATCTGTTCATATTTTCCAACATTATAATTATTAGTGTTTATTTCCCTCAGGCAAGGAAAGAGAATTTTCAGGATTAATTTCATTAATGAATGCAATTTTGAGCAAAGCCCAAGGCTATGAAAGGGTGACTGAAAACGATAATACGAATTGGGAGGATGCAAGGGTAAAAGGATTTCTATGCACTAGAGGATTACTTTCTTGAGGGGAATTTAGTCAATAAGCAATATCTCCTAAAGGCAATCGAAAAAGTAATAACATTATAATTTAACCTAAATATTAATTTCTACATTACATTATCTTTTACCATAAATTGAGCGGAGTGAGCGAAAATTTCGAAATTGTGTCTAAATAGATGCCGAAGATGACGGGCGTAATGAAGCTTCTGCTTTTGCTTATTTGTGTTTATTTACGCAAACATAACCTCTTATAAAATAACCATAAAGCCTGTTTAATCAATATTTTTATAGAAGCTTCGAACAGTTATTTATAACTGAAGGACTATGATGTACATAAAAAATACAAAAAGAGGAAATATAATAAACAAAAGCCGAGACGCAGGCGCTAAAAAGCAATAGTGAGTACAGCGGTAATTAGCATATCTATATCTATACGAGGAACAGTGAGCTAATTCCTCCTTATTTCTCGCTGTTGAATGTTAATCACCATTGTTCCTTGCTATTCCTTTTTATGTGCAAGAACCTTTAGTCTCAAGTAAAAATATAAACAACGATCGTCTGATGCTCGTAAGCTTTTCCTTTTCTCGTGACATTAATTAACTGTTTGTTTCGAATATCTTATGTAATTACAGTTATTCCATAAGTTATTAATAACGATGGAGATTATTCGATTGAGATTAATATAATTTTGTTGAAAAACAACAAATAAAAATGTAAAATAAATATATACAAATATGTAGAATTATCAAAGCCAAATGCTAATTCGATCTATTTATACTATATAAGCAATGTTCTCTGCGATCGTTATACTAACATTAATTGATGACATGGTTTCACACTTTGATTTGAATACCACAGCGAATATCTTACTCTCCTTTATTCCTTAGGGAAGGGCATAATGTGATGTAGCCTGTGCAAAGTGGTTTCTAAGATTTTGTGAGAAATTGACAACCAAAGGGAGAATAATTGAATATTTCCCAAGGGTGACGCACATCCTTATAGATTTCTCGTATATTAGCTTGTCGGAGAAAAGTCAATATAGAGCTAAAGTTGGTATTCTAACAAAAATAATTATTTGCTTTATAAGAAACACCTATTACACTCGCTATTACATATGTATTAGACTGTATCAGATATAAAAATAATTATTTTAAATATTTTAATATTATTTATATGTTTAACGTTTGAAGTACATTTGAAGTACAGTTTATAACTGATTAAAAGTTAGTGTAAGAGACGATTGAGTAGAAAAACATGGAGCTAAATCAAGAAAACGAAAAATATTTGTTAAATAAAAATTTGTCACGATTAAAAGAAAAGTAAGAATATTGATCCCCAAAACACGGTACTTCCAGTTGATGAATATTCAAATTACATCCGGTCAGGTAGGTAATACGCCGCTTAATTTGCAATATATTCCCCGTACTCAGAATATCGCATCGCTAATGTCACTTGTTCAAGGCGTCGACTATAACTGCAAAAAGAAGAACGTTGATATTTAGAATTGTATATCTTATAGATAGATACGATTAAGCCTTTATTGGCAGGACCATCAGAAAATATCACACATCAATAATTCAGTTGAGAGCAGTAATCGTGAGACAGAAAAGCAATGGCAGTTGCTTGGCAATTAATCATTCTCGCTACAGAATTTAGCGGATCTCCAAGCCACAAGAGAAACTTTTGACTTGGAAGTGACTCGCAAATAGGCATTAAGTCATGCCGACTTTGCGTTTGCGCAACTCGTTATCAACGACAGTTCCACGATACGTTTATGCATGAGCTGTTGAGGTGACGAATTCGGCGGAAATGCATTAGTTGTTCTAGAAACAGTAAATAAGGTTAGGACTTTGAATATCCGTGGCTTAGATTACCGTATTATATGCATTATTTTTGGCAAAAATATTATTCAAATTTTAATTACAATGAGATACCATGTTGTCATGCAGAACTATACATTTAAACTAAATTAATGCTTTCCTATTAAAAATGGTTGAGAAAATATAGGTATAAAAAGCGACTAGCTAGCATTAGGTACTCAATTACCGAACACGTCAGTCTTCCCTCGGTTGCATCCCTGTCGCTCTTCGTTTTATCCTCCGGTCCTCGTATATAACAGCGCCTCAGCGTCTTTGGCGTCGAAAACTCGGCTGTCCTTACTTTGCAGGGACTGGAGTTCGATCAACAATTTAATTTTCCCATTTTCACTGCAAGGCGTTCTTTTCCAATCGCAGTGCGGGTGGAACATCAGCCCCAGTCGTCTTTTCGTCGTCTTTCTTTCTGTCTGGATTTCTTTCTCGCTTCGGACTTTGCCATTCGAATCGCTCCTAGCCATTCTCAAACAATTCTCTGTTATACTGCGCTTTCTGTTTTGCACAGACACGAGACAATTAAAGAGAATTCAAGTGAAATCGAAATCTAATTCGATAATACGTCTCTATTAACTTTGATTACACTAAACACGTGATTATTTTCGTTAAAATTGACGAAAACATTACACATTTGTACTCATTCGCCAAGGTGTTTTCACGCAGACTGTATAACATATTTATGCGCACATATTGCGGGTGTATTCCGTTTTATCTCTGGACTCCCTGAGATATTTCGGAGCGTTCCGAAATCAAAAACAGAAGACTGGTATTAAAACGATTCAAAATTAAGATTAAAAAGTTTGGAAAGCATAAATGTATTGTTTCAATTATTGATTCATTCTTATTCTGCATATGATAACTAACCATCGAGAATAACAGCCACGAAAGTCACGACAAAGCGCGCATGGAATGCGCATTATTAGAAAAGCAAAGCAACGTCTGTCACTGCAAATCGGGTATACTTTAATTCGAAAGTCGAAATCACGTAAAGCTGTCTTTTTTCTCGGTCCTGTGAAGAATAAGAGGCACAGAATGGCTGAAGACGAAAGGAAGGGGTCTCTCTCCTTTATCGAAAGTCGTCGTAAGCACCGCCCGCCGAGACGTGCTCGAAGCCGAACGTGAAACTTATTTCGTCGATCGTTCTTCCCCCTTCGCGCATCTGCAAGTATGGTGTAGCATCGATGCACGCGCGCGTGTGTGCATGTATGTGACTCGCGCGAGTAGCCCGATGGAATGAGCCTCGAATTCAAATATACGATAGTGAGAGAGAGAGAGAGAAAGAGCGAGTTGGGGACCAGTTTTCACGTGCCACCTCCTGCTGTCGACTCAGATATATACATCCTTCCTTTTGCAGGCGTTGCGAGAGTGATAAACTGCCTGTCGATATGTGCGTGTATCCGTTCTTTAGCAGGAAAACATGTGCCTCCACGAGTACCTTTCTCGAATTGGAAAATTAATCAGTATTATTCGCCGAGAGCAAATACACCTGATGACGAGAAGATAGTTACATCGATGCTCGAGCAAATATTAATTTATTTCATTACATTTGGCTCTCCTATACTTGTCCACATGTTAGTTGAGCTTTATATTTAATTACGTTCAGTTTTCGAGTATTCGTATGTACATGACGAGCGAAGCATTTGAAGGAGGCCACAGCCATCCTAATTTCGCATGATATTCCCGAGGTCTCGCGAATGTTCAACGACTGCGTTACGCCCCGTGACTCTTTGAGTTACCCGCGCAAAGAGAGATGTTAGAGGGAAACGTGCTCGTGGTAGCTCCATATACTCGCGTTGTCACCCCGCGTTATTTGAGACTGATGGTGCAATCAATAGGAAATAGCGGTTCGAATAAATTATTCATGCCCCTCACAAACGAGACACGCGCTCTCGCGAGAATCGCAGGTCGTTTTCGTTAAATTGAGACATTTCGCGGCGGTCTCGCGGCCCGTTCATTCCAAGTATTGCTTCAAGGGGCTGCTTTCATACGACGCTCATTTTCCTTCCTCTTGGAACTTGACAAGGGAGTCTATCATTCTAATGCTGTTTTCTCGTTTGCCTTTGTAAATCGAAAGAATCTCCGTCGTTTGGTTATTGGATTTTCCTCTAATTGATGTATGCGTATATCGATAATTTAGAATACATATTTAAATATTATCTTAAAAAGATGAGTTATCCCTCTAGGATATTATATAACGATTGAGATATTATTACAAACTGATTATACATTTCAACGGAAATAAATTTTCAATTTTAAAAAACAACGATTTCTCTTATTATTAGTACAGCGCGAAAAGTTTTTCATGAGCTAAGGACAAAGCAAACTTTCTCTCAAAACCCTCTAAGCCGGAGTGCTATGTAGACAAAGTAAACTTTCACCTAGCAGCGCAGCATTTCTTTTCGGAAAACTAACATTCTTCAGCCCTAAACAAGATAAGCAAGAAAGAAAGGCTGCAGCTGCGTGGGAGGAGAGTCAAAGATAAAGGACGTTTTCGTTTGCGCGCGCGCGCGCGAGCGGCCAGCTTTCAAAGTTTTGAAGCTGCAATAAGTACGAGACTATACGCGCGCGTCGGGGACGACAACAGCAAAAGTTGCTCGAGCCCCGCGGGTGGCGCTGCTCTTTCGGCGCGCAGTCTAATTAATTATCTTTGGATTAATTCAGTATTCGCTGGCGGCTGACGCGCGGCTTGCACAAAGGCGCCGTCGCTGCAGCCGCGCGTTATATATACGAAAAAGGAGACTCGAGAGCTTGTATATACAAGGCGCGAGGAGTTCTTGTGACCCGCTATGTACTTTTGAGCAACAGAAGCTCGCGCCGTGCAATTGAGATGCGGCGAATGATAAATAGCGCGACGAGCAACTTTGCAAGCCTATGTTTTTAAGCTTTTTATGCCGCGGGCACTGTGCGTTCTTCATTTCGCCACGTATACATTTTGGTATGAATAATACGTCCTTTGCGCGACTGCAAGAATTATTAGTGATGGGGGGACGCATCGAAAGAAGAAGCCGAAATAGAGCAAACGAGAAGAAAGTATATCTCCCCCCCCCTTCTTGGAAAGTGTTGCATAACGTAAGGTTTTGCGTATAGGCAAAATGACCGATTATGTTACTAGTGCGGTCAGTTCCCAATCATGCACGCGGGCTTCATGTCGCGTGGGTAATTGGTAACTTTACCGCACTCGTTGCACATCAATGTACTATTTTCGCGCTTTGCTTGCTGATTCGACCCAAGTTTCCTTGCAGCAAACACGCGAGCAGCCCGTCTTGAATGTCATTATATCTACTTCCGCTCTCTCCAAGTTTTCCCGCATATAAAAAAAAAAATTGAACTTGGCCCAAATTTTGCCAAACTTAAGTTTAGATAAATTTGATCTAAACTTGAGTATAATGACCGTAAAATTAACATACTACAAAAATTACTTACTGTATTATAAATGTTATTATACAGAACAATAAAAATTCACTGTACAGTATAGTAATTTTTTTGGTAGTTTGGCTATGTAAGCACTGTGACTTCTGTAAATGGCGCCACTTTGGGATCTACCACGAAGTTCAGGATTTGTCCGTTTTGTTGAAATCAGCCCACCCTGGAATAAAGGATAGATATCTAAGCGATCAGTTTTAATATATTTTTTTCAAATTGAAGCTCTTTCCGTTCTATGATGAGAAATTGAGTACATCCCCGTGAGCAATGGCTACTTTTCCTACAATTTGAATGTCCAAAAAAACAGTTTCACAAAATAGTTTTCTCGTCTTCCACTGGGTTTTTGCACATTGAATAACATAATAAATAATAAAAATTATGCTAGAAAGGCGTGTTCCCTATTTGAAAATTTGCCAAATAATGATCCCTCTAACTGGCGAAAATAAAAAGATTAGTTGTTATTACCGTATCTTAACTATTAAACTATAATATTCGATTAAACTACGCACAATAACAGTACTATCATATTTTTAGATACAGGGAAACATTTCCTAAGACCTGTAAAATTCGAATTTGTGAGTCGAAATTCGTGCACTCTCATACTTACTAAAGTCTAATACAAAATATATAGTTAATTAAATACAAGTTATCCATCTGTAGGTATACAAAATCGGTCGAAGAGTCAGCAACCTAAGCAATAATTAAGTTATAAGTTCGGTATCAAACAAGTTAAAAATTGTTAAAAGTTGAATGTATGTATACGATTAACCAAGCGAACACGAATACAATCGCAAAATGTTATTTCGCGCAACACGTAGCAGACTATACTTATATTATACTCCATCTGTTGGCTTGTTTATCGCTCCTCCGAGCCGCAGACAGCGCATTCTTTCAGCGGGTGCGCAGCGCGTGTACGCAATTAATCCAGGACTCGCAGGTGGAGACGACGTTTCTGGTTTCGGTGGCAAATTAAGAAATCACAGTCGCGTCGTCGCGCCACCGTGAGGAAAAGTGCAAGCGCGCCCGAGTTACTCCGAGCTCTCATAAATCAGACTGTCGACTGGCGAGGCGGTCGTCGGCTCATTTTATTGAATGTCGATAAATTATGACGAAATGAGCTTTAGCGCGATTTACTTGTCACTTCGAATCATTAACATTTGAATTATTGGTTCGACTGCAGAACGAGAATGCGCTGGATCTGAGCTTTTTTTTTCTTCTAATTTTATCGTTTCTTTTTTTTCAGAAGTAGTGGCTGCGAAGAGTCGGAGTTTTTTTACAAAAAGCGGCAATTTAGTCGACAATCGAGTTCTGCGAGATACGTGTCAGTGCGCGCGTATGCGCGTTAATTATATGGTTCGATGGATTAAACTTGCTCAGGTGCGGATAAAAATAGTTTAATCGCATATCTCAGTGGATTTAATTTTGATTTAGTAGATCTCGCCGGAAAAATGTAAACGACTTCTTTGTATAAATATATATGCTTTAGTATCTACATAAATTTACGCAAGTAAGTCTGGTTCTTTAGACTATTTTAAGTAAAAAATTGTAAATTTGTAGAGAAAAACAGTACGACGTCTATTTTCTCACGATGTATATACGAATTAACGCATAGGTCTGTTCGTTATATATATATAAATGTATAAAACAATTCGACACAACAAATGACATCAGAGAACTCATTACACACGTGCAAACCTCAGGAACGTCGTTACATTCTCACTCGAGCGCAACGATAGCCATCTCCCCGAAAAGAAAAGAACCCACACACAGAGAAGTGGAAAAGAAAGAACGAACGAAGCTGCTCCGGACGTCGTGCATTCAAGTCTGCGAGTCGGGCCCCGTGATTTCGGGCGCGCATTATACGAACGAGCTGCCCGTGAATTCAAGAGTTCGCCCCGCAATATAGGTATACGTGTACAACTCATATCCATTACCCGACAATGGATCGCAGCGCGATAAAAAGCAGCGCGCGGCTGCACAATGCCGGCCTAATTCGGTCCCTCGTGTCATACATCTCCGTGATCGAGAGAGACCGAGGAGGTACATAAGGAGCAGCCCCTCGTCAAGGACCGTTACTCGCGGCCTCGCGCCTTCGAACTCACGGGGCACAATGCGCCTCGCGAAATTCCTCTCCTGAAGCCCGAAAATTACCGTTGCTGCTCCCCTCAGCTTTGCTATAGCTCTCGAGTCGAGGAGTCATTAAATATTATATGCGCTAACCGGATATCATCGCTTATGTGTGTGTATAGAAGGAGCTCGCTTCTCTTTGGCTTATAATGTTTTGCTCGGTAAGGACTACCTAATACCCCTTTCTGCTTTTATTTTTACGTACACACGAGTTTTTAAAGCTCGGCCTTTTATGCGTACGCGTTAATGCGCCGCATTGTGGTTTGAGAATAAAGTCTACCTACTTTAGATTCATAATTAAAAAGTTCTTTCTTGTGCTTCTCGTGTGCTTCTTTATTTATTTGGGGCGAGTTTAAGAAAATCTCGCAAAAAATTGCGTGCTATGTATAGCTTAGGCAGAAAGACCGATAGTGATATACGAGCGGAATTAAAGTGAAAATATGATTTTAGATTAACGAGAGCGGCGAGACCAGCCGTAAATACTTTCCTCTCGACTGACATGTCGGGATATAAACTCGTTACAGCGATACTGCACGCGCGCGCACAGTCTACGCGTATATATCTACACACATACTGATGTTGTTGCCATACACGGAAAGGGTTGCGTTATAGCTGGGAAATTTCAGCTTCACATGTAGATTTCGAGGACTCTCCCGCGCGGACAAGAGAATTTTAAGCCCTCTTATAAAAAAGCCAGGCTTCCATCCGCGCGCACGTTCATGCAGCAGCCACCCTATACTCTTTTGCGTCTCCCCTGATGACCGCGCTCTATATAGTTGCTTAATACACACGCCTGTATACATGATCGGCTTTTAAGTAAATATACTAGAGAGGGAAAGAGAGAACGAGACTATATAGATGCGCGCGTGCACCCTCTCTCCGGGACAAATTCCGAGCGTGATATGTGTGTATATGTATACGCATATTATATACAACGGCTCTCGCAGTATATACCCATTACATTCGAGTATCAAATTAAATTGACTTAAATGGAGCAATCTCGCGTAATCAGTCTTCGGAACCTTAGGATGCCCGAAATTGCATTAGCTTGTAATTTTCGAGGCAGCATAACGCTCTCGGCTCGCAGCGACTACACTACCTATAACGTACTACGCTCTAATTTGGTTATATACAAGCGCGCGCAAAGAAGTACACCAGCCGCGCGCGCGACGAGGGAGACAAGCCGCTCGACGTATCGAGCGCAAGCTCCGGGGGTTCCCCTGCAATTCTTCCTACTACCAGGAGATTTAACGCATGTCTGTATCTGCTTCTTCTGCTTCTTCGCTGTGTTCAATCCCAGAACTACAAATTTTGTAATGATAATCCCTTTAGAGTCTTTGATTATAATTTCTTTTGAGGATATATATTATATCGTCTGCCTCCACTTAGCCTTTCGTTTATAATATTATATATACATACTATATACAAGAGTACAAAATTTATATCGTAGAAACAAGCAATTTGACCATCCCCGCGTACTTTTCTCCGGGCTCTCTTAGCTGTCGGCGTCCTCGTCCTTCACGGTATTTCCTTTTTCCCTCCAGTACCAGTTGGCTCCCTTCTCTTCTCCTGTTTCGGCGACACGACATATATAGCCAGCTCGTCCCCCGCTTATATTCCCAGACGATGGGAAATTAGTGGCCGAGAAAATCGATTTCGAATTTCGGCTGCAGACGCGTCGAAGGGACTTAGCGCCTTTAATTTGCGAGAGATACGACGAGACCGTGACCGCGAACGTTGGCTCGAAGTAATCGATCGTATATATACGTTGATGCCGCCGCATGCACGCACTATCGGAAATCCTGGGCTTTTTGTCTTTTCGTTATTGAAATTGATTCCGACTGCTTGCTTTGGATTTTACCGATGCCGATTGTGAGGGCGATTCGAGCATTGTCGAATTGACACGCGGAGGGTGGTAGTAGCGGAGAAATTAAAGTTTGTGAGTGATTTGGATCTTAAAGGATTTTTTCTAAATAATTGCATTGTCTTACATCGTCATTATATAAAATCTAAAGAACAACTCTTATGTAACTTCTCGCTTATGTCGCACTTTTGTCGTATTATCGGCGTAACTTTCGATTGACATCAAGCCATTCGCAAACGTTACTTGGGAGGAGCAGACAAGTAGGAAAAAAGGGCAAAGACGAGAAATCATAACGAGATCGGAGACGCGCAGATATGAATATTTAAGAATAATTGCGTGCTTGCACAAGTTCACCTTGAAGTAAAGCGCACAGACAGCACAGGGACGAGCTCGTATAATTGAATGTAAATATGATCAGAAGTCTGCTGAAAGTCGTTGAAATATAAATGACCGAAAGTGAGTTCAGTTTGCCATTTCCAGTTCCACGCTTGCCTCTTTCTTCGACTTCCGTCTACGTTCCTGTCCGCGCGGTGTGCCATAATGCAGGGCTGCTCCAAAGTGAGCTTTAACCAAGCTCAGTTCGCAAATCGCATTAAACGTTTCTCTCGCTTTCACTGCACGATCTTATTTTAATTAGAGCCTGCGTGCACTTCATGCCTCGTCTGCAACTCTGCGCTATTATAGTTCCTGTTAGTCGGCGCGATACTAAAATTTACGTTTATTCGCTAAAACTTTTGTTTAAAAAATGCAAATAGATTGTATCTAATACGGTTTAACTATTATTGCCTGCTGTGAATATGTTCATGGTGAAAACGATAGAAACTTTAGCTTGTACAGTGCGTACTTGTAACAACAATCGTCGATTATTATACACGAGCATCTTACACTCATTCGTATGCTCACTCACGAAATGGATTGCTTTAAAAATGAAATTCATTGAATGCTCTTATATATACGTACAAGCAAAGCTACCTCTTAAATGTCAACGCACAATGCCCACGCAGCACTGACAAAGGTAGCGGCGGCCGATCGATCAAACTTAAATTTGACAAATAAAGGCCATTAACCGCGCCAATATGATACGTCATCAAGCGGTGCGGCTTCTGCTGCGCGGATTGAAGCGGGACCGTCGCGTGGCAGCATCAATTGGTTCCTCGAAATCGCATTAGCATATAATCCTAAGCAAACACAAAGCGCCGAGTTTCGCGAGTTTCACAGGGACCACGCGCCTAATACGCATTACTCAGTCCCTTATGAATAGCCCCAGCGCCAGCTCTTACTTTGGCCACGCCGTGAACCGACGAATCTCTCTCTCTCTATATAAGCACGCACACGCGTTGCTTGCGATGGTATATACCTTAGGGCAAGAGGACGACACGGCAAAGAGCAGCGACGGCCCATCGAAGTCATCCGCCTATTTGCTCCCTTAGTAAACAAGGGAAGCGAGAGGAGAGTAGTAGAGGCGACGCGCGGGAGTAGGACCGGAAATAGAGACAGTCAGAATGTCTTGACTGGTGGTCCTGAATAATGCATCGCTCTCCGCCGAGAGAAAATTGAATAGGTGACTCTTCACGAAGCCTAGGCGATGTCTATAGGTGGTGAATTCGCGAGACTGAGACTCAGGGAGAAGAGAGATGAATCTATTCTTTTTTCATTTCTTTTCAAGAGAATGATGGTTTGATTACATCTTATTCAAAATTATATCAACTTGAAACGGTTGTGTAAAGTCTTATTGTAAGTGATATCTTCAGTAGAACTCAAATTCTCTCGCTTGATTGCAGAATTACTAGATACTCAAATAGACATATATTAAAGTAAGATGAGTGAAGCGAGACGAGAGAGTGATGACAATGAGAGGGAGAAATTATACGTAAGTGTGCGAGAAAGGTATATGTATAGAATGTAAACGCTAGAGAGAAAGACAGGGACACTATATGATGCGTGGCATCTTGGTTTACACTTCCTCCTTTGATGCTCAAAGAGAGAATTCCTTGTAGCCTAGACTTGAAACTGCCAACAATAACAGTTACAGGTTTACGTTTCATTAGCAGCAACTGCTGTCTCAGTTACGATCCGTATATGGTAGCCCGGCATTCCGCTCTTTCATTAACGCATTTGTAATTTGGGCTTGAATGCACACCGAATTCCAATGGTTTAAGCAAGCTCGAGAACCTTGTTAAATTTTCTATTATACGAGTGCATAAGTAAGAAACCATCTGGTGCATTACTAAATTATACTCGAGCTTTATTTCATTTTATTTTCACAATAAATTTTATCACATATTCACAACGCTTTAATAAGCAAACGGCTATTGAAAAGCAGGAAACCAGATACACTTCGATTGTAAACTTTCAAATAGTTTTCCGGTTCGTCAAACGTAGAATACTTACGACGTCGGTGTCGTCTGTATCTGCGACAAGTATTAAATTTTACACAAGCATAAATGCATTTGCGGTGCGACAAAGCCCGAGAACGACTTCGTTAAAAAGCCGTCCGCGCGCAATCACTGCACGAATATGCGCCCGTCAAACGTCTACTCTCTGAGTCACGAGAGCGCCGAAGAGAGACATGAATTATGGCTAGCGTCGAGGTAGATCGCGTATACGCGAGCGAAGGAGTGAAGGAAAAAAAAACTTTTTATCGTCGAAGCCGTATTGCCGCTTGGTGCAGCTCTGCACCCTTGCTTGCGCGGAAACATCCCACCCGGCGCGGTGTTGAATTCTTTGTGCGCTCGTAAACGCTCTGCCGCGACCACCCTCACCTAAGGGACTTTAAATACAGACGCTCTGTACACATTGTGTCAATTATAGTTGAACGTAAAATTTTTTTTTTATCTTTACAGTCTTTTGAACTTTACAAATTTCTATCTCAGAACAAAAGTCAGATATATGTGTGTAGTATAGAAGAGAAGAACAAAATATCAATTCATCCAAATGCGGAAGCTTTTGTTATAAGTTTGTTGAAAAAGTATTGTATCTGTAAAAATTAAATTTTCCTTTTGTTCTTTCAATAATACTTGCCATTCTCATTCTAGTATCAAACGATAACTAATCTTACGGCTTTGAGAAAAAATGAGGTGGCAAGTGACTATAAGACGAAGGTTTAATGTGAACACGTTAAAAAGGTCGCGAGATCCTTGGGTACGTTGGACTATATGCACGCTCCATACTGTATTTATAGCTTATGAAACGTCTTCATCCATATTTAAAAACTGTCACATAAATCACCACGCTACAACGGCCATCGTGTCACGCTCTAACCGACGCGAGACGGGCTATTCTTTTTAAAACCACTCTTTTTCTCGACTCGGTATCGCATTATCTCCGGGTCTTTGTGTATGCATAGCGAAGATCGCGATAGTATCGCCAATCGATAACTAGATCATTTGAAAAATAAATTATCTTTTCGCGATATAATGTTTAAGCTGCTATTTCCTTTGTCGGGAGTAAATTGCATTCTAGCTCAAAACTATACTTGAGTATGAATCTAATTTTTATATTTAATTTCTTAATAAAACTACTAGTCTATGTACCTAATGCGTACTTATACTGTCTTCTATCTATTATTTTTTGTATGTATTATTTCTGATAAAAATAAAAAATAAATGAATTTAATAAATATACAGAAAACTAGGACAGGATTACTAATATAATATGAATATCGAAAGAGAACTTATTTTTAAAAAATCATGAAAATAACGTATGTATTTCAATACCCCATACGCGGATGAGCTAATATTTGGTACAACGAAAAATTTTAAAAAATAAATAACAATGACACATATTTTTGAAATAAACAAGCATATCATAAATTCAATAAAACTAATATATACCGTAAAAACGTTCACGAATATTTCACGATCGCTTGGCCAATTTTGCTAAAATTGGCCAATGATTTTGGTAACGGCTGGCCAGGAAACACAGACATTTTATTATGGTTTTTTACATACGGCTGGCCATCCACCGGTGCAATTTTTATATTGTAAGGAAAGTACAATAAACTTTATTTACAGTACAAATAACGTATGCACAATGTTATATTTTTAATAAAACAAAAATTTGGTGGAGAGAAAAGCGCACTTGCGTGACCATTCTGGTTTATATTACACCGAAGAAGAAAACGGTTCGTTGTCTCTCGCGACTTGCGACGGATTTCAAGCTGCATCTCTCTAGTGCTTTGATGCGATGGCGAGTGCACTGTTAGCGACACGTGCCTCTCCTTACCGTGGGGGAGACGTTCATTCACAGATATTGGTATTTTTATTTCAATTAAAATTTGTCTGTATCATAAATTAATGATGTATTGGATCTCTTATAGAATACAAATGCAAATAGATTATTTCCACTTATTGTCAACTTGTATATTATAATTTATGAACAAATGAACATGTATATTAACATTGAAGCTGCTTACCTTGAAAAAGACATAACTGAAGACTAAATCATTCAAATCAGGTAATGATGATTCAAATGACGAAATTATTCACATTAAATAATCGAATTCTCAACTAACTATTATTAAAGCCAAAGAATAGTTAAAAGTGATGATAGAGCTTTAAAAAGTATCTGGGACTGAAATATATTAACTTTTATTAAATATAAACTAGAATCTATATGAGAACTTATTTATAAAATTGTATTTTTGTTAGTTTCAAAACATATTCACTTGAACTTTTATTGAGATGTTTTAAAAGAAGAAAAAATTGCCCCTGGCACCTGACCTTTGAAATATTGCAAACATCGAAAAACTTTTTAGTCATTCTTCGACTTTTTATCCGATTCGCCTGAGTCGTTATCGGATTTCAATTTTATGGCCAGCCTTCGACGATTTGCACTAAGAATAACGTATGGTTCTATAAACCGGGGATTAGGAACACGTAATTTTTCATGCTTTCCAACAAAAATAGTTGAGCTTTAAAAAATTCAATTATAAACTGAATAATCGTTATAAAACATTTTTTCAACCATTTATAATATTTATCAAAACAATGTAATTTATTGTCATTAGCACATAGTAAAAAAAATTCAAATAATAACATGGCTTAAAAGTGTCACACCTTGATACAAAAGTCCAAGAAAAATGCAGCTATTAATAAAGGCGAAGAAAATTCTATTCATGAGTTTTCACAGTCAACTAAACGCATAGGTTGTAGAAACAGGAAAAAGTGCAGAGGGGCAAATCGAGAGAGTGTGCAGAAAAGTAAATCCCTTATCAAAAAGGATCTCCTCCTCGGTTTCCGGTGAAATTCCAAGCCCAAGTCCTGGCGTATACAGAGACGCGCAGCCTCAGCTCTTATCAGAGACGCTCTGCATATAGATAGCGCGTTGTTTCATAAAATGCAGGCTTGTTTATAGCGGTAGCTTTGCCCTTAAGTCGGCTGCCTTAGCTATACGACGGCGGTGGAGTGCCCATGAAATGGATGCCGGCTGAGGGGCGCAAACTGGAGGGAGTGAGAGAGACAGAGAGTCGCGCATATAGGAAGGAAAACTAAGACGATAATATTTCTCAAGAGCGGCTCAAGCTCGCGCCCGTGTGCATAGATCCTGATTTACACATCTAGCACGTACCTCGCGTAATAACAATGCGTCACTTTTATATGTCGGCATAAACAATGCGCGAGGAGGGAGCACCACCCGAGCGGACCTGCGTCAAGAGAAAGAGAAAGACGGAAGGACCTCCTACCCGCTCAACCTCGTCAACCTCGTCTTCCTTCTAACTTCCTTTTTCTCCTACCTCTTTTTCACTCGCCTACAATGGTCCATGATGTACGCGGAAATGCGACGATGTGTACAATGCTGTGTAGTATTTATCAGAAAGCATTAATTATAAATATTCCGTATATAAGATGTTCATAAAGAGTTCTACATAACTTGACTAAATGTATATTAATAACACTTTTACCTACCGGTACACTGTAAAAATATAGCTTGATATACATTAATAAGGCGCATTAGATATAAGAGCTAAATTATTATCAAACTTATTTAAAAATGTCATCATACTGTTCTTAAATCACTATATATATCCAATATCGCGTTCAAAATGTAATTGCAAGCATAAATATTATAATAAACCAAGTGAAGTTGAATTTGCTAACGCGTATCTGATATCATGAAAAGAGTTCATAGTATATTCATATATTACTACATTAACTCAAAGCCATTACTCAGCATGTGCTAGTAGTTTTACTTGATCATTTCGTATCGATGCAGCGAAAGCAATCGTGCAACTTAATCGTCTTCCAGATTTTAATTAACGTGGTAAAAGTCCAAAATTTATAAAAACTCAAACAAGAGCAAATTATTTATTATAGAGTTCTTGAAAACGTAGACGTTTTTATATATACTCAAAGAACATTTAATTATTTTTCTCGTTACATCATATAGTAGGCAGTTATCTGATAGGACTGATGCTTATAGCTTTCTTTGACTAGAAGTACAAGTATGCGAATAATTCGTTGAAAACAAAAACACTTTTTAAATGAACTTTATTAAATATTTTATTTATTAATTAATGGAAGTCATTCCTGTACACAGGCTATCAAGGCAACAGAATAATGCTCATACAATAAATAGGTACTAGATTAAGATAACGCAAAATCGGCAAAATTTAATCGGTTTAACTATGTGGCAAGGACATAGATGTAACAGTATTTCTTAAAAAATATAATGGCTTAAAATATTTAGTTATATCTAGAGTATTTCACAATCTATGATGCAGTCTATAAACAGGACTGTAAAATGTCATAAATGTACAGAGTCTTTTTTCCACAAGTTAACGAAATCTATTATTAATATTATTAAAAGTTAATTTTATAAAAAAATGATATTATATCGAGGTTGAGAAGTGGGCCTATTTTGATCGAGTGTCAAGTTTGCAGTACGAACCGTAAACTATATAGGCATATAAACCAGAGACATCGCAAAAGGTAAAATAAGCTTCCACGCCCGCGGTGCACGTCTGATTTTCGAGTATTATTATATTTATATGACAGGATCAAAAATATTCCTTTTTTTTACAAATTTATCTTGTGAGTAGTTGCTTGTACTTTAATCAGTTAGAAAGTAAAATCACTTTCAGCCTGCTATACAAGCGCAAAAATATATTTAATATAAGTTCTATTCCTTAACTTCTTTTGTAAAATCTTTTTGCGTTCGTAATTTTCGAACACCAGCAAAATGTTCTTCGATTTCATCTAAAGTTCTTCCTTCGGTTTCAGGAAGTATAAAATAAATTGTTAAAAGACCAAACGTGTTAACTATTGCGAACAAAGAAAAAGCACCTGGTAATGTTATAATATTGACTATGTCGAGAGAAACTTTGTTAAATACCGACATAAACACGTCATTGATAAAATGACTTATTCCAGCACCGATTGATCGATGTTGACGTGGAAAAAGTTCAGCACTTATTAGATATGACACTTTTTGGATACCAGAGTTAATTGCGAAGGTACCAACAAAAATGCTAACTGTAGGTATCCAGAAACAAATATCTGAATCTACATAATTGTAATGTATTAAGAATCCAAAAATGGCCACCAATGTAAATGAGCTTCCTCCTCCGAAAAGAGAAAAAAATACGAGCTTTCTTCTACCTACAAAGTGTATAATAAAAGAACACAAAATTGCACCTATAAGACTAACTGCGTTAAAAATTACAGTAGCTGTATTTACTTCGATAGGAGACTTAATTTGTGGAAATACGATTCCAGAATAAAGTTGTATAAAGTGAACCCCGCCAAAGGTATTTATTAAAAACACATAACTCACTATTAGTAATGGAATATAGAACGTTTTATGAAGAAATGGTTTAATCGTTTCTTTCAGTCCAGCTGCTCGCTTGTCATTGTTATCATTCACATCAGTGATAGTAGTTTCCGATGAAGTACGTGCATTATTTAAATTATTTTTTAACAAAATAAATTCAGTTCTCACAAGTTCTGGACTAGTCCAACCTCGAAACCAAGCTAGTGATGACTCCGCATCAACAAATTTATTTTTACCTAGAAAAATATTTTTATTTGGATGAAACATGTAAAGTATTAATATTTATATGGATATTATTTATTATCGAGTTATTTTCTATAAATTGAATGCGATAAAAATTGATTATGAAAGTAGAATTAATGACGAAACTTATCGATTACATTGTCTAGGTTGTTTAACATTGTGTCAAGTATAATGTAATTATTATTCTCATATTAATTATTATAATAGAGCAAATTATTTGCATGTAACACCATATTTTTGCATAGTTAAAGATATGAAAAAAAACTACATATATTTTTTCTACTTATTAAATGAGTGCAACTTGATAATTTTGTTATTTAATGAAATTAAATATTTATTAAATCTTACTTGCAAGCCATTGTGGACTCTCAGGTATGAAAAGCATCATAAGAAAACCAAGAAAAGGAAAAATAAGATTTACAAGTACGATTGTTCTCCAGTAAAGGTAACTGCCTAATAGAGCCGAAAAAAATATTCCAAACAAATAGAATAGATGTGTGGTGGACATAAGAATACCCCTGAAATTAGGTTGCAAAATTTCGGCTGTATAGGTATATAACGGTCCCATTGACATACCTCTTGCTAGACCAATAATTGCTTGTGTACACAAAATAATTGCCGAGCTTTTTGCCCAATGATAAATAAGCCAAGCAATAATTAATTCAATAGCTGTGATCATAAGTAATAAACGACTACCTATTTTTTGTGCCACAAATCCTCCAGTTAATGCGCCAACAGGTACCATGAGAAAGTAACTGCCTGTGAAATAAAGTTACATAAATTCATTAAAAACTTTCATTGTTATATATTACTATAAATAAATTTATAGTAAGAAATTCTAATTACTAATGTTTGCTCTGAATGTAAAATTTAATTGATTAACAAATAGTTGTTCTGTTCACTGTTAAAGTTTTTTGTTATCAAGAAATCACGTTATCTAATAAAACTAGATTATTTATAACTAAGAAAATGTTTGTTTTCTATTAAAAATTTAATATAATATGCAATAACCAAATGTTATATTTAAATCAAAATGAATAAATATTGTATTTGTGATTGGTTCTTTATTGAAAGCATTTAATATCTGTCGTGAACAATTAACAATGTCATACATACCATACCATGTTAATTCATTAGGTGTAAAATTAGTTTCCGCAGTTTCGTTATATAAATGAGCGATAAAAATTTGAGTAAATCCCAAGCAGGTTCCGTAAGAAAACTTCATTATGTTTATAGCCAAAGTAGGGACAATTTGGGATGCTGCTATACGAAATTTTGAAACTGGCCTTTCATCGTCATTTTCGGATCTTTTATTATTGTCATGTATTTCTTTGCTATTTTTACAAAAGTCATTTATACATATAAGAAATATGTTTTATTAGTTCATTTAAACAATAATTATATATCTTACCTTTCTGGTACAGTCAATTTTTTAACGTTATGCATAGTAACAAACTGATTATTACACAACTTTTTTAATAATATTCATACAAAATAAAATTAATTGACCTTTAGAAAAAAGTTAAAAACTTTCTAAAAAAGCTTGTATTTTTTGCAAATATAGGAAATTTGGTATAAAAAGCAACCGATTTTGTACCTAATACACAGTATGCGTCGCTTAAACTGCAGAGTTCCGAATCGAATAATACTTCTGGAAAGATAACCGTTTAAAAAAAACTAAAAAAAATAAATAATCAACTTATCTTAAACAAGCATTCAACTTATCTCTTGACAATAAAGACGATAAATTTAAGTTGCTTACAATCAGCTTAAGATCCCTTCCTAGGAATCTATATATCATACCGATATAATAAACGAGGAAAATCGTACCTATCTTTGCGCAGATAGTTTGCTTTAACAGAATAAAAATGTATATGGTTTGAAAAAATTATTATGCATAATAGCTTTTATTATACAGAAAGCTTAAAAACGAGGTTTATAACAAAAAATTGTATAATTATTATAACCCCAAAGAAACAGCTACTTAGACTAAGAACTGATTGTTATTTGTTTACTGAAAATGGTAGCTGTAAAAGATTGGAATAGTTGAAAATTTAAGTTTGAATTTTTTTTCTCCTGTACAGCCAAAATTAGTTCCCTTACTTGTTTAACATTAAGTTTCTCTATATTTACAAATAAACGCTGATAAACCCCTGGTAGAAATGTTCAGCAGCTTTTCGCCAGTTAATCCCGAATTCCGAATCAACTGGCGAGTCCCTTCAGTAGTTACTCGGCAGCAGACATATCATTTTCGTCCTATTTTTAGCCACTTCACTGCCCAAGGACTGGCGAGCAAATTGAAAAATAGAAAATAGTAACAATCGGACGTTTGTTACTATTATTAGCATTCATATTAGATAAAAAAAGTCTAGGAGTCGTATGAAAGCATTTAGAATATGTTTTTTCAACAAAGAATGTGATTTTTTTAAAGGTACGTGTTAAGAGTGACAACCTAACCCTAATTATAAACTCTCATAATAAAAGAATATACAACCATACTGTACTAACTAACTTTCTCTTGTTCAAGTGTATATTCAGTGAAAAGTGGTGCCTATTATGATTATACGTACTCATTTCAAAAATTTGTATTTGCTCTCATTTGAAAACTATAATACTTAGAGAGCTGAAATTTTACATGATAATTTATTTTTGCTGATAAAAATTTCATATTTCATATATACACTCCCTTATAAAAAAGTCTGCAGAGATTCCTGCAGAGAAATCTGCAGAGATCTCTGCAGACATCTCTGCAGACATCTCTGCAGGGA
>UCOJ01001706.1:0-23235 GCA_900474305.1 Cecidostiba fungosa
GTATACACACATACACACACCTCCTCCGCATGTCATCGTCTCTCGTTTAATTATACACGGGATCCTAAACCCTAAAAAGAAATATCCGTTTTTTTTCTTCCTTTCTATACACGCTCTAAAATCTGCGATATAGGTATTCCATAGAAACTTTCTCCCCACGTGCGCATGCGTTTCGCATATTTTTCTTCGTCTTCGGAGCGTCGTATATAGTAGTATAGTATAGTCTCGTATATACACGCCGAGAAACGAATAGCCATTGCGTAAGCGCACAGGATGACAGCTTATGGCCGTGTGCTCGGTAATTACTATGTTTGACGGTTCTTCGCTCGTGTTTTTCTCCTTCGTCTTCTTCTTTTTTGTTTTCAAGAGCTCGTGCGCCCATTGAAACTTTGCTAGGAGATGGTTTCTTCTTTTTTTTTTCGTCAAAAGAGGATCTCGGGCTGTAATTTCGGTGATTTATTTGATGTTTCAATTACGCCGGGGTATATATGGACATGGTTTTACGGGTGTATTATATTATAACTGCGGATTTGAATTATTAAAAACGGAATAACCGATTCATGTAAAATATATTATATTTCCACGCAGTTCGTCCCATCGAATTGGAAAATACACGACCCCTTTTACGTTTTATTCGACACATTCGGTTTCAGCACAATCACTTTTTCCATCTCACCCTATACTCTAAAAAAAATCCGGCAACGATAAAGAACGATTTTTCGCGTGAAAGCTCCAACGGCGATTTCTCTTTGACGTGTGTGTATTAGTATGTATCATATATACGAACTGGACTGCAATAATTTCCGATTGATATCCAGAGTGAGTCCGTTGCACTGCACGGCGGGTAATCATTTTCGCGGCGCGTGAATATAGCTGAATGGAATACCGCATGGAATTCCAATATTGCATGTATATACTGACGCCTTTTGATTAGCCATCGCGTGCATTTATTGATATATATTTATTAACAATGCCCATAATATCAGCGACTGTTATTCGCACTTCATAATACTTAATTACTCGGATCGCTCGAATACTTTCAACGTCAAATAGCTTCAATTTCGCCGAGTGTGTAATATTCCATATACGCCATGCATATATACGTCGAAATCCGAGAATACCTCGCCATTATGATAAGCGCTATATTAGCCCGGCGTAATTATCTCCAGCCCTTTTGTGCGTGTATATATACGTGAGGCATTTTTCGAGTGTCTCAATAAAAAATCTCCGTTACTTTTTATTATCGTCCCCTTTCTTTTTGCGCAGCTTTCATTGTGTCAAGTCCGAACAATGGGGGAGAGACGCGCAGACGTTTTTTACGAGAGAGGGTCATTCCCGCGTGTCTTTTCGAGAGAGAAACGTGCGTGCATGCATGGCTGAATGAGTTTTTCGGAAGAGACGACGTCGGCGGAGTCTGGAAGAATATTATCGCGAAACTGTTATTGCATGTATATATACTCGAATGCGAAGTACCAGTTTAATCGCGGTATATTTGCTTCGGAGATGGATTGTTTAAGCGCATTTTATATAGTGATAATTTTAAGCCACTTTGTTGAAGTTTCCAGCGGAATCACTTTGTAACTGTATCGATTTCCGATAATGTAGCTGTGTATATATGTACACAGCGCAGGGCTACATTAAATTTGATCTATATCTCTCCGACGCAATTTACAAGACAATCGCTCGGTTAATATGAACGGGAATTAACGCGAATTTGAAAAATTTTCAATTATACATATATACGCACGTGAGCGGCCTTGGATTATTAGACGCTAACGATCATCTCGTCGTTATCGCTACAATAATTTCTAGCTAATGCACAAAACTATGCGCAGTGGACGGTATATAATACGCTTAGCGTTTTACAACAAATTAACCTCCAATTTCCCAGCGCACTTGACCAGTCGGAAACCCTCTCTCAGACCGGCCAACAATATGCCCCGCAGGCCTTCGATATAAGCTTCTCGTTCGAGCATCAAGAGCCAGTATGACTCGCAAGATGTGATCAGCCCATACTGTGAGGGAATCGTTTAACTATATTACGGACCTCTAGACACGAGGCTTCTTGATGAAGAGAGGCCGTTTGGTACAGTCCATATACTCTCTTTGCATGTAATAGTAACAATAATAACGATGTACATACAGAAGTTGGACAGTCTTGTTGTACATACCCTACGGCGTATTTTCAAACTAGCCGTCCGTGTAATGAGGCTCTCAATGAGTCACGTGTTCATAAAGGGCTCGATCCGCCGGTAATTACACGCGTGTTTGCTAGTTAGCTCGTACGTGTGTATGAATATCCAAATAAAAGAGCAAATAGTTCGTGGTACAAAAGCCGCCGGTTTGTATTACGCAGTGGGAGTAATCAGGATACCCGACGAGCTTTGATATACATGCGCGCGCGCGAGCTTTCTTTTGAATATGCATGATATGTTGGCTTGATATATATAGATATATAGATACTCGCGGTTCGTTAACAGATTTATCACGAAAGAAAGTCAGGATCGGTGTTACGTGAATCTGCGTTTTAGATACAGACGCAAGAGAAACAAACAAAGCTCTCGCGACGAAAGAAAAAAATACAAGCCGTAGGGCAGGTAGAATCTCTCTCCTTTATTTTTTCGCTCATTCGTGTGTAGATTATATTGGGGAACCGGTTATCTCGAGACGATGACCGCGAGGAGATTAATTTTTTCGCGCGAAACTTATGGTAATAGGGAGGCGAACTATTACGTTTTGGTCTCTCTAAAATTCCTGAGAACGAGAGGATTTAAAGATTTCTTTTTCCCTGATTTATCGGTCTCGGTATTATAACAGCTCGAGAGTTTCAAAAGTCGCGGTGTATTATCCTTGTCGAGTCGATTTCGGAGGCAAAATTTAGTGTAAATATAATTTTATATATATATACGCATTCGAGCTGATATACAAGTATACTTCAAGTGAATAATAATTACGCTAAAAGTAAACGCAATTTTCGTATCACACAGCCAACAATTATGTATATAATACGTATATCTAAAAATAGCGCCTGGAAAGTTATAAAAACCTACCGGTTCGTTGATAAGCAGGTATTCGCGCGCTTTCCCCGTATACCGGAGGAAGAGTCGAAGATCCGAGCAAAAAAGAGGAAGCACTAGTAGATTAAAAAAATCCGGCGTCTATTTCTGTAACCAACAATTATCGTCGGCCCAGATAATTTGTACAGGCGTCCTCTTGCACTTTCTAAAACTATATGTACTGCATTCTTGATACTTTTTATATACCCTTGTCTCGTTTAGCATATGAAACGAAACTGTCGAGTGAATAATATATCTTATATGATTTCCGAGCGAGTATTACTCTAAACATTCCTTCACGAACTCATCTCTGCAAAAAGGTCTGTGCGCGTCATTAAAGCTTCTGTTCATCTCTCTCTCGAGAGAGAGTAACAACTATAATGTATACTTGCAGAGCTGCCCAACCCTCTGTGCACCTGCGAATCGGGAGCAGGATCAGGAATAGACTCGCGTGCGTGAGCATCGACGGTAATAAGAGCGAGTCTGGCTATTTATAGAGCTACGGTTGACTTTTTACCTATTGCCGGTGGTTCGTTCTTGTCGGACAGGTATTCGCTACGCTGATGCATCAGGAGATGAGTCTTAAAGGTTGTCTCTCGAGTTTTTCAAATTTTTTTAAGGAAGTAGAATAAAATATAACAGAAATACGTAGTGCACGCGGTATTTCATCCACTAAATCGAGGGTTACGATTTTGATTACTCTCGCCTATAAGAGAAAAACGACAACGACGACAAGAGGAAGCCCGAAAACTCTTCTCCGTCGCAGAAAATCCTCGTAGCTCTTCGAGGTTCGACATTGATCGTATACAATACGCGCTTCTTCTTCTCCTCCTCTTCGTCGTCGCGTGACTTTCTATAAGGCCGACGATAGCTCCCATCCGCTTTTTCCTCGGCGCTCCCCGATGACTCGCATGTCTCTCTCTCTCTATGTCGAGTCTAGATGTTATACGTGCACACAACATACACGTGCGAGCTTTCGCGGTAATGGCTGCACTTTTTCAAATGAGATCTTTGTATCGTCTGCAGCCACTTCGTCGTCGTCGTCGTTTTATTTTGCGTGATATGCCGCCGGAGAGAAGCTAAAAATAGGAAATGCGAGTCTAATGGTAATCGCTATACGCGCGGCTGTAATATAAAGCAATATGCTTTGACGCTGCCTTTTTGTCGATACGCCGGGAGTTTTTACTTCGAAGGGGTTTTTCTTTTGGAAAAACGACGCTTTCGTCCTTGCTATTACTTTTATAGTGTAAAGAGAGAATGAATGAACAGGATCTCTCTTGAAAACAAATAAAGTTATTGTTTCAAAAGAGAATTAATGTAACTGACCCAGAAGCCCTGGAAGTTAAATATAGGAATATAGATATGATGTTCTTTAAATATTTACTTATTTATGATAAATTATTTATAGTTTTATTGATTAATAATTAAAAATAACCCGTAAATATTGCTATGCGGCATCGATCGTTACATCGTAATTGTAGCATTTTTTTCCCGTTTGCAGGCACACGACATTATTAAAGACTTCTTCCGAGATGATTACAAAATATCGAGACTATGAATTTTATGCAATAAATAAATTCCAGAGCACGCGAAAGAATTTCATATCGCAGTATCACTCACGAACAATATCATCTCTCTCTCTCTCGAAACACAAAAAAGCTTTCTTATTCCTAAAAGCATTTTTCACAACGAAAGAAGCCGACGAAAGGATTTTCTAATAAATCCCTGTACATTATCCTCTCCGAGAACGAAAAGCCGTCCTCTATACAGGTATTCGAGCTGCAGCGAAATTAAAAAGAAATCCCCCGCTTTTTTATATCACAACCATTACGAAAAATCAGGCGCGAGTGTAACTTTTTGCATAATTACATAGCGTCATTATTAACGAAGCTGTATAAGACATGCCTCTGAAGAAGCAAGTTCCTTCGTCGAGTCTCGGACTGTAATGAGGCTTCACTTGCAAGTTGAGGGTCTCATCGATGATGAACTTTGCAGAAAACTTTGAGCAAGAGTAATTGCCGCGAGATACACGTCGAGTAATCTTCGTTTTAATTTCCACCGAGAGTCCACACCACCCTCGAGCAATTTTTCGAAGCCGTCATAAAGTACAGAATAAAAGTTTTATGCGTCGTTCCTTTGAGCATCGGAGCGTGACGATGCCGAAATTCCTTGCGAACGTGCGATCCGTTTAAACATCCTTATCGCGAAGACGACGACGACTCGAAGAATTATATCTCGCTGCAGCATTTTTCAATGTACGAAATTCGAAATCGCTTTTGGTGAATTATAATAACTACGAGTCGACGAAACCATTTCCCCCTTTTAAGTGCGAGAGTAGAAAAAGAAATAAATTGCCATCCGATAACCATCGGTCGAGCTCCAATTTTCCTGCCATCAGTGCGAAAATTCGAAATGACGCTGTAGTAGACGTTCGCGTGATCGACGAGCGCTCTTTCGGAAGTACGCGATCGGATGCCGGAAAATCGCGTCCGTTTTATTTTCTCGACTCGAAGCGACTGTGACGTAAGTAAACGCGCAAAGCTATTTCATCATTATTATTATTATTATTATTATTATTATTATTATTATTATTAAAATGTCGATCGCGCGAGTCACGTTTTCGTTTTATTCCAAGTCGCCGCAGCATGAACTTATCGTATTACACACTATCTCTCTCGGCTTGAAAAATTGTGTCGATACACGCGTGACTTTATGAATTAATATTTATTACCTGTCGTAAATAACTCGTCGTGTTTGCTTAAACTAATAAATATTTTTTGCCGTGAGGGGGAGAGAGAGTGAGTGAGCGGGATCTCTTCGGAGAAACCGTTAATGGCATTCAGAGAATATTTTTTCAAGCGCAAAATGGAACGAGAAAAACGCTCACGAGAGACTGTAATCCCGGTGTATATTAGTAATATATATATATATAGTGAGAGGGAAAGAAAGAGCGATAAAAAAAAGTGGTAGAAGAAGCGCCGCGCGCGCGGATTACGAAATAACCAGCGCCCGCGCGTGTAAAACGCACTCGTGTTTGCTATTACTAAAGAGAAGAACGACGCGTTAGGAATTAAAAAAAAATTCTGTGAACTTTTTCAGATTTCTGAGTATAGTATGTATACTGAGTTTTAATTGGCGCTTTTTTTCTATAAAGAGGATTTTCGATGGGGAAAAAGCGTATTGTCTAACGAACTTCAAAGTGAAAACTTGTTGTACCTATACTTTTGGGAAAAATAGAGGGAAAAGTACTCGCAGGTCTCCGATGAAACTGTGATTTATTGCATTTTAATTGCCCTCGCTGCAATTCCGATGAATATTATTCATCAATTACAGACGGACGTGTGCACTTATTAGATGACTTCATTTTTTCCAAGCTACGCGTATGTATAAATAGAGTGTATCCATATCTCCATTTCATAAAAATATTTATTTCTCGTAATTGCGTTCCACTTAACTAACAATTACGTTGACGCCAATGTATTTAATGAGCGCGGAGAAAAAGAGCCGCGTCAGTATTCTCTACACTCGCTGTTAAATTTCTTCTTCAATAACGCTCTGCACGATTATTCTACAGTGTTTTTATTTATTTTTATTTCCACTCGTAAGCTCGCAATTAAACATTTTATTTTCAAAAAATTTCGTAATCCTGCTGTAAGGATTCGCCGAATCCGAAAATCGCCAAAGAAAATAATTAGTAATCCCGACTAACTATCGCTTCGAAAACACCTATACGTATAATAACGCTCGTAACGTATATCATCCTTCGTTCGTCAAAGGAAAAGCGCTCTAACAAGCCGTTCGATAGAAAAAAAAGCTTGTCTGTCAAAAAAATACCATCGAGCTTTCATATACGTATTCGACGCGTTCGTTAAGAGCCGATGCGTATAACGAACTACAGGCCAATTAATGCGCGACAGCTCGGCCGTCTTTCTGCAGAGGCCGAAAATGAAAAATTGCAAATGAAATCGGCGAGGAGCTTGTATTATTCGAGAGGACATACAGCAATGATTTATGGATGCATAAGTTGAAAAGAATCCCAATTGCTATATAGAGGGTCATTGGCTTTTGATATTTATTATGCGTACACACCGAGTATTAAATCAAGCTTCTTTGTGCGAGTAGACGATTATTTGCATGATGTACATTCTTATCGATTTTAATCCAAGGTCTGCGCGCGCTGATTGAAAATACTTTTTTTTTTCACGCGTCTTTGCAACTTTCTGCATGATGGATTCTTTTTTTTCATACCCTGATATATGAGTTATATGAGTAAACAGCATTTAATCAAATTCAATTCAAGTACGCATATATTTTGCAAATTATTAAAATCAAACCCAGTAATAAAAATCTCATCCGAATACCTAAACAAGTCGACGATCCCTCGACATTCACTAATGAAAGCTAATTAACGAGATTGATCGGGAGCTTCGGATTCAATTCGAATTTGACGTCGTAAAGTTTTAATTGACGCGATATTAGCTCGCGGTTAATTAATTACATCTATATAAAAGGGGGGTACGTATATAGATACCTGCGTAAACTCGGCGCCGATGAAGGCCTGTTCCATACCGATCCAGACGGTGATCGGTATGAGGAGTTGTTGGTAGGGCTTCTTCAGTTGATAGGCCGTCGCCGACAGCAGCTGAATACCGCTCAGCTCTGTGCTGTCGTTCCGCCTTTGCTTCTCGCCGTACCTGTAAAAGGAAACAATGAAATGCGATTAGTTATATTATCCGTCGCTTCGTGTATCGAAATCGGTTATGCTATAATTCAAAAATACTGTACTCGTATTAGAGTAAAAAAGGGAAGAATATACGACCAAATAAACATCGAAACCACCGGATTCATTGGACGCAGTGAGAACCGAAGTTTCGAGGCGTTACATCAGCCCCTATACCTTCGTTTTGTGGTGGGGGAGGGAATTTGCATGTCAGTGTATATATAGCGGAGAAGAGAAGTACTTGACTTCGGTGGGAGAAAGCAAAGGGTCCCGCAGATACGGGCAATTGGACGCGAGAGAAAGAAGAGGCGAATTTATTCGAAGAGGTGAAAAAGGATGACTTTAGAGGTATACAACAATTCTTTTGAAGATTCTGCGGGTAATTAAGCATGAATTGAGGTAATTTTATTTTTTTTCTGCAACGTGCATCTCATTATCTTACTCGCGTAAACATAATGATTGCAAAAAATTGAAATTTTTTCTCAACATCATGTATTTTTTAGAGCAGTTATTTCAATTTATAATTATATCGCAAAGCGTATTAAAAATAGCGTCGCAAATTTTTTTTCATCTATACTCTTCATATAATATATCATGGAAAACAACCGCACGCCCATACGTACTTCATTGAAATATCCCTCTTTTTATTCGCTTACTTCACACCAAGTCACAAGAAAAATTGTAATATCCTTTCCATGCACAACAAACTTTCATCTCGGACTGTACCGCCTCATCAGCAAGAAATTCTCAGCAGCAGCAGCAGCATCCCATACAACCGATAACAATGAGAATACGGTCGCGCTAAATAATAAATCCGCGCTCTCGATGGTGGCAATGCCCGCGAACCACCTCCTCCCGGACTGCATTCCAGAGAACACGTTTGCCGCGTCGATGTCGTTCACTGCTGCTGCTGCTGCTGCCACGTGCGAGAGATTCGGAGGTGTGGCGAGTAATAAGAACTGCTCCGTAGTAGATGTGGGTGTTTACCTTTAAGAGCTAACTCGATTTTAATTTTCTTCATTTTTCCTCGTGAAAAAGGGAAGCTTCTTGTGCAAGATGAAGCTTTCGGTACGTAATTAACGCCGCGTTTAAATAACTCGAGACAATAAAGCTCATCCTTTCTATAATTTATTTGCTTTGCTAATTCTCCGGAGGATGAGTCGAGTGGCAATTACGTATAAATTCTGCAGCATTCACAATTTTTCTACCCGCAGCTCGTTGAATTCCAGTGGAAAAGGAAGAACAAGCTTCGAATTTCGAAGAAAAAGCTCTACACTTCACTGCCATTTCAAATATACGAAGACACTGCAGCCTAAAATCTCCCAGTAGTGGGACCACTCAAGCGTCGCTGAATAGAGACAAGCTGCATCTCTCGCTCGGATGAGAATAAGAAGAAATAAAGAAGGAGAGAGAGAGAGGATGAGACAACCTTGCAAGGCCGCGCGAGAGAGCGGGTGAGTGGTTTCTTGCGACACAGACACACATACCCACACACACACACACACATACACATATACACGAGGCCGAGAATCGAGTGCAATGCCTTCCCGCGGAAAAATGGCATATATAGGATAGGCGGTATGCTAATGAATCGACAGCAACTTCTTTTTGCTATGGAAAAAATGAGTAATCGGTGTGCGATCGTTATGTGTGTGTGTGAGAAAGAGAAAAAGCGCGAGACGTTATGTAATTGAAGGAGTTTATAGTTTTTCTGCAGCGGTTTCGATTACCCGATGAGTGGCGTGATTAGTCGGATTTATTGGCTGGACTTTGAGGTTGAGAGTTTTTTTTTCTTCTTTTTTTTCGTTTGCTAATTCTGTATCTCTCTCTCTCTCTCGCGGTTTGTTCCGTATGGTTTTCTATTCGGTTTATATATATTATCGTGTTATTACAGAAGTCACGGGAAATATATAAATATTATACGAGAATTTTACATTTCGCTTAGCACAACTATTAGCTCAAAGCCAGAATCGTAAAGTCATTTTTCGCAATCCCAGCCGACATTCACTGCAAAACTACCTGAAAAACTGGAAAAAGTGGTTTAGCACAGATTCGCAACTCGCATGTGTATATATGTATCAAGAGCACCTTTTTTCGAAAAATCTGAGAGTCACCTCAACGTACACACACATACGTTTGAAAAAAAAAAGAAGAAAGAGAAAGAGAGTCTCGCTGTTTTAAAATTTTTGTAATGACCGCTAGCTGCTGTTACGAGGAACGTAATTAGCGTTGAGCAAGCGAAATTGTGGTGCGTTTGCTGAAATTTCAGCGCCGCTCGTTTTTCGGAGCTCAGCTATAACACGCGTCGAGATTAATTTCTATACCTACACCGTTTACTTATACTTACATACACACGTGTTCGCAGTTCGTAAAAAAATAATTTACTGGTGACCTATATCGCGAGGATAGATTTATATTCGTCGTTCATCCAGTATACGTCCGCTTCAATCATTCTAAAAATATCCCTCATCTTTTGCGACTCGAAAACTACCAATTATATATTATATCGAAACGAAGAAAATCTTCACTCTTTTAATAACCCACTAACGACATCATCAACTCGATCGCAGCCATACGCAGAAATAATCAGCGCACCGTTATAATACCGCGTACACACATATCGCAGCCTTGACTTTATATACGCGCGAGAGAAGAGTAGCCGACACACGCATATTATGCACTTGCGTAATGAGAGAGAAGCGCCGTATAGTAGCACGTGAATCCGGCGTTGCCATCATCACACACAGTGTATGTGTGTGTGTGTCACGAATGGCCGAACGCGTTACAAGTGTGCACACGATGCTATCAAGGATCCACGAGATCTTCCGGCATTTATGCCCGGTTTTTATATATATGTTACGCCGTAATAATGCGTCTGTTTGCGGCTAATGAAGAGCGCGCCAGAATTTAGCGTGGGAGTTTCAAAGAGTCTACCATATATATATACTTTGACGGCTGATGTAGCCGTTTAGGTGATTTGAAATTCCCGCCGGAATCGTTATAGCCAATAATTTTCGACATTAGATGTATACCATCCAAAATATGCGCACGAATTTATCGAATAATAGTATAACACAATAATGTCAACCTAGAAATATCCATTCCCCCTTCCTTATATACCAGCAATTAATTAATTAATTAATCAGCGCAAACACGTCAACAAAATTTCCAGCGAATTAATAAACGCTCAACACACCTGGCATATCACACGCGCGCGCTCGTAGAAAATCATTAATCACTTCCTTTGTCGAATGCAATATCTCGTCGGTGCTCAGCAACCGCAATCAACTACCGCAAAACTACCTCTTTAACGATCGAGTTCACGGCGGCTGCTGCTGCTGCTGCTGCTGCCGCATAAATAATCACCGTATAGATACAAATTAATCACCTCTAAACACACATAAAAAGGAAGAAAAGAAAAGGATACACAACTCTCTGAGTCACTCGGAACAAATAAATCCGACGCGAATAAATTTGCATCGTCGTTTAAGGGTTGTATGCGCATCGTCAGTGTTGACGCGCGAATCACTTTCTTTACGTAACGCGCGCGGGAGAGACTATAATACTTAGCATTTAATGCGATCGGACGCACGTATACTCTAATGAAGCGTTAATAATATGCGTATATTATATATGGAAGCTTCCGCGTTTGGGGGAGAATAAAACTCGCTGGCCGTGTAATTCATTGATCGCGCGCGTATACAGGAAAAGCCTGTAATTTATTTTTTGCAACGACGATTTTATTGGATATCGACATGGTCGAGGAAGTAGTTTTCTTTTTTTGTTTCGTTTTATATACAAGAGATGAACACGTTGTTTTTGAGTTACGTGATATACTCCACGATGGGAACTGTAAACAACGCCAGATATCTCTGGTGTGTGTATATATAAGTACTTGTAAATTCAATCTTGATTACCGGCAAACAAGTTGCATCGTTTTGAAGTAAGTAATTACCGGAGGGACACCGCACACACACACACGCGGGTTGATAATTTTAATGATTGCAGTATATGCAGCAGCGATTGATATTTCTTTGAAAACGTTCTGATGCTGTGGCCTCCTAACCTTAGCCTCTTTTCTCGTATTGTTCCACACAGAGGCTCTCGTATTATGTGGAACAAAACAATCTTTTTGAATTATCGCAATTTTTTTTCCAAAGCCAAGAGATTCTCTTCAAAATGTAATGCACATGAGGTCGCGCGATTTTTCCTCCTGCCTTTTCTCTATTTTAAGATAAAAGAAGTTATTATTCGCGATGTGCGTGTAAAAATAGCCGGGGACTTTCTTATATATAAAACTTTCGAGAGAATCTCTAAATTTAAGGATGAAAATGAGACAAGCTTACAAATAAAAAAATCATCCAAACAACAAAACGCACGTAACGATGCGCAAGTGGGTCAAGGAATTCCCCATATATATTATGAAGATCGTATTATCCGCTGATGCGATTCTCCCCCACCTTAATATTTTCGTTCATTTTTTTATCGCTCGCGCGACGCATTAATTATTTCCGGAAGGAGAGCAAAAGTTTCTAGACTCGCCGACGTCCAAATGACACGTTATTATATACCACACACACACACGTATGTATATAATAGCTCACGTGTGCCGCACAAAGTTTCTTCGAATGTCTGTGTTTAGCGCGCGAAATGTGGAATATCGCGAAATTGCAGGGCTGTCGCCGTGAATTCTGATGAATCCGGGCGAGTGTTCTTAATTTCGAATTAGCATCATAAATATATACGCACGTTCCGTACCTGCACGTATTTTTTCAAACACGTTTTTCAACGCAAAAAAAATCCGTAAAACCTGTATAAAAGAACGAGATATTATAAGAGACGAGAATGAAATATATAGGTATATAATATTATCGCGTTTGACTATACAAAAGATCGGCAGCAGGTCGTGGCGCACACAATGAGACTACTCTAAATGCGCACTCGCGATTGCCGGCTCACGTTCTCGAAACGCGTACTCGCACTTTATTTGGCAGCGGCGGCGGCGGCGCATTATCGCGCCTGAACTTGGCGCGAGCGCCGAACAATAAAGCGCGCGTGCACGCTGTAGTTGTTAGTGTATTTTTATAGCGAAACGCTCGATTGCCGGTTTTGTCGGGAAGTGATAGTCGAGTAGTTTTGTTTTCTTTTTTTCTTTTTCAATTGCTTGATGAGAGAACTATTTCTGCCTGTCGTTTGAACAATCGATCGTTTCTGTAATAATTCATTAAGGATCCTCTATGTATAATCTCCCAACGGTTCATCAGCCAAATTGATGAACCTATACAATCACACTAAAGCACCTCTAATACCAAATCTAGCCGAAATCAGCCGTCACTAGGCATCAAAGACAGACTCATCCGGCTGCAGTAGTATAGCGACACTAACATATAGGAAGCATCGCCGCGAGGATCATCATCAGACGAACGGACACCTATTCCATTGCGCAACGACCTCGTATCCTGCGTACATCGTCGGATGTACGCTATTTTGTAATCACGAGCGACTCGCGCTGCCCAAGAGCATCATAATGTTTATGGGCTGGCGCTGCTATAGCTCCCAGTCCAAGGTATGTGTGATGGAAGAAACAGCGACTGTGTGTGTGTACGTGGAGGGGGAGGACCGCCGCTTATCATTAGAGCGAGCGTTTCGTAATATGATGTACATACATCGCGCTGATGCACTTGTGGATAGGAGTGAGCTATAGAGTGTTTTTTTTTTTTACTATGGTTTTTGATAATTTATTTGTAAATAAGAGCGTATTAGTGACTTTATTAATCGGCTCTACGAGAGTCACGTGTTTTCTGTTTGATATACACCATTTCGTATACACAATGCTGTGATGATAACTCGTAAAGTCAATGCCCATGATGATAAATGAGATGCGAGAGCTAATACGCGCGGATGATTTCATTGGAAACTCGAGTGTGAGCAGTAGATAGTCAACTCTGTAATTTTGTTTTTTTATAAATTAGTAAACAATAAACGACGCTCCTATTACGCTATCTTCGCAATTTCAAAGATAATCAACATGAAAAAAAATGTTGCACGAGACGATCTTTTCGACTTTGCGGAGACGCCGCTCTGATGCCTGTAACATTATCATACAGCCGCGAGTCATCGCGCTGCGTTGCATAAGTCACGTGCTACCGATCTGCTGTAGCGTCGTATCTCGCGCATCTGTCTAATTTACAAAAAGGAGGATTTTTATTTTTCTCTCTCTCTCGCGATGACGCTATATCGTCGATGAGCCTCTCTGATTGTCGTGGATCTTTTTTTTCTGGGTTCATTGGGATTTGATTGAACATGATTGCGACACAGACACACGTGTCGTAGGATTAATTGTGATTGTGGAGAAATTATTATTGTTCGAGTAATGATTTGAAAGTACTGTTGTTATGCAAAAAATAATGGACGTATACCTATAAATATTGGGAAAAATTTGAATATCCTTTTTTGAGTGTAACGCTAGTACAGTGATAAATTAATTTTTTCGGAGTATAGATAGTTTCATTTCGTGTAACGTTCCGAATATTAATTATAATTGAAATAATAAAGACAGGGAATTTCCATTCGATCAACTGCGTGACTCAAACTCCAATTTCCCGCGCTTGTCATACATTGTTATCTCTCCATCGATTTCATATTATCATCACAAAAACATCATATTTATAATTTCAATTTCATTAACGAACTACACAAAACATTCAAAAAATATAAATAATGTTCGCCGGCGTTGCACATGCGCGCGGGGCATCAGACCGGAAAACCTTTGTAAATTATTATTACGAGAGCCGCGGACCGGATGATGATCCGCGGAGTCGATAAGACACGCGCGAGGATCGTCGGAAAATACTCTTTTTATTGGCCTTCCTATATATATTCATGTACTGTATTCCCGTCTATATATACACAGTCCAGTTTTTTACAAAGTCGATATTTGCGTTTGTTTTTGCTGCAATTTAGAAATCGATATATTAAATCCCTGGATCTGGAAATTAGGTTTCGTAATACAAGCATATAACTTGTGATGTTTTTGCTAAATTATCGTCGGGTTCACTCGAATTACATTAATTGGTCACAGTTACGAGATCCTTGTACCGTCTCCGTCAGTAAAGTCGTTGTCTACTCGACCGAGTTACCGTATAGAAAAGTTTGTAATATATTCGCGCATTTTAAAGAAGATCGAATAAGTCGTCGAATTACTAACGATTAATATCGTTAGGACATGCGAAACTCTGCTAATTTACGATATTCCGAGCTAAAAACTTAACGCTGCAGCCCAGATCGGCAATAAAACGGAGTCTCTAATTTTACGAGTGGCTCTAAATTCAAACCACGATTCAGCCGTTTAACGCGTGTAGTAAACGAACGACGATCTACTCGGCACACGAAATTCAATTAAAAGAAAACCCTTATAATACTGTACATTGAATTCGAGACATCTGTCCGGACACGTATTACAATTCCGGAATACGTTCGCCGATTTTACGAGCCGGTCGTTATAGACTAGACATCCTCCTCCTACTCATCGTAAACGAGTCAACAACTGTAATATACCCGCGAGTAGTACAGCAGTCACTCGGACGAATTACGTCAGTCCTTCTCTCTTACGAACTACCGGATTATGTAGTCGAGGCAGATTAGCCGTTAAAAGAGGTAATTCGGCTGTCTTTAATGAGACTTTTCGTATTGGGGGGAGGGAAGTATACTGTACAACACATCCAGACTGCATTGGAATTATCGTAGTTTGATGGATCACGAGGTTGGCAGAGAGACAGGCGATTATGTCGTAAGGGATCAATTGTTATTATATATGTGCGGGGTATTACAGAGTAGTCGGCGTATTGCGTAAGCTTCGTTCATTATCTCGTCGGTTTTGACGAGGAGCTTTTCTGACTTTTTTAGAGTCACTGATGCAAACTATTTATTAGCTAACGTTTTTTTTTTTTTTTTTTTTTTTTATACAGATATAGAGAAGTTCAAATTTGCCGCCAAATTCGAAAGCTTACCTGGACAGAGGATCGACGAAGAGGGCGACTATTAGGACCGCTACGAGGACGCAAGTGAGGTAGATAGCTGAGATCTCGTAGATCTCGGAATCCGGCGGCCTGTGCAGACTCTCGTGGGCACCGTTTCCGATGATGCAGAAGTTGGCGCCGCACTTGCTGACCTTAGCCGAGGTGGTCGAGGCGTTGAACGAGCTTGCATCGAGGTCACCCTCGCTCAGCACTGAAAAACGAGAGAAAATATGTTATTTATGTTGTACTGAAATGTTTTGGTGCGCAGCTTATTGCTAATGAGCAGGGCTTGAATGTAAAGCTGTCGCGTTGAATATGTATTATAGCTCGTAAATCGAGCTTGTTTATTATATTTCTGTTGGAAAAAAAAGAGAGAAATATATTTCAATGTTTTAATGTATACAGCGCATTGATCTCGGTTCCTTTATATGAATTGTTGGATATAGGTAGAACTCAGGAGTATATATTTAAGGTACTTTATTTAAATGACACACATGAGAACTAACTAACAGAGTTGAACAGTACTAGTGGTTTATTGAAGAGTTGAATATTTATTGTGACACTATTTTAATATACACTGAATTTACTTTATGTGAAATATATAAGTGAAAGGAAAAACTGTAGACTATAGTTGTGTTGCCGCTGATGTGTTCGCTGGTCGGCGGTCCCTTAGGAAGTGAGGCCCTGCGCGTCTCTGCTGGGGAGCGTCGCGTCGCGTCGGCGGTACATCGGGTGCAATAAAACCCAGGTAGCAACCCTCGGTCCTCCGCTCCTCTCGATCAGCTGTGCGCTGTGTGTGTGTGTGCATATCGTTGTATGCGAGTATATTCTCAACATGAATAATCATACGCGATAAATATTCAGAATATGAAAAAGGGACTTTATGGGTATGTTATATCGTTGATCATTAATTCAAAGTTGGAAATTTCATGAATCGAAAAATAAGAGCTTAATAACGTTATCAGACGCGACGAAAACGCCGAAAAATTACGCTTATCGCACGACATCGTATAAGTGTGTTTACAAAAGAAATTGCACAAAGACTATACTCTCTGATCAAGTTGTATATTTTCCAGTTGCCCGAACAATTAGCACAGCTGAACAAACGCACGAGTCTTGTATTACGTTAGTGGCTGTCAATTTCGACTGATGTATCACTTACTAAATTATTCCACTTTTAACTTTGAACATATTTCGACTTGCACGTGCGGCTCTACAATATATACATGTATATAAACATCGTAAATCGCTCGCATATATTTTGACGGAGACAATCGACCATGAAACATCCATGTATTATATACTAGAAAAGGATATATAATATAAATACATCCTCAGATCGCAGCTATATAAGTAATTTATGCATATATCGAGTGGACTTTCGCAACCTCTTCGAAAAATCCTCGCGCGAGATTTCGAAATGACGAGAGAAAAAAAAATCTCTCATCCTTTCCGATCGCGGTTTTGCTATCAAAACCGAGTGACGCAATTCATCGCGGACGTTGTATATAAAACATTATATTGGCCGGTTGATTTACAGGAGGACGATCCGCTCTCGTGTCTCGACCTTCGGCTCTGGGAATCTCCGCGGATTGGCGAACGATAATTACTTACCAGCTGACGGTGTGTGTGTGTGTGTTTGTCAGAGATTCAAGAGCAGAATTTTATAGGCGTATAGATATATCCGTTTGATTTTGCACACACGTGCTTGAATCTACACACGGGAAGAGGAAAGAACGAACGAGGAAACCTTCGTCGGCGCGGATTGTGATGGACGATTTTACGGAGATCTGCATGATGGATGAGAGACTTGATATTGGGGTTACAATGACGCAGATTGAATTTTGGAAACTAATACAGCATCTGTGATAGTATCATACTGCCTTTTCCAAGTTTTGAAGGAACTTTCAACCACTAAAAACTCGTTATCGCTCTGAAAATGCAACTAGTCGAAAGACACGATCTCTCTCAAGTCGGTAATCGAACAAGAGACACAACTCTCATTCCAACGAAGAAGAAGAAGCATAAGCCGGCACAACAACAAAAAGCAAAGCTTCCTATCTCTCTCACTCCCCATTATTAAAACGCATGCACACGAGCTATATATCCGCGCGGACCTTCGCCGTTTGCCCCCCTCGCTCCTCCTGTTATCTCGAAAATTCGAAACTTTTATGCATATATAGCTGTGCTCTCTTATCTAGCCTTTGTCCCGAGTCAAGCGTTATTTTTTTCAAAGACGCGCGAAAGAAAACTTTCATCGCTGCACAGTGCTTCGCTTATATCATTCCAAAAACAATGACGCAACCGTCAGAGACAGGGTCGTATCCTTAATTTGGGTCAGCCGTCAGCTGTTTCGATAGTGCGCTGCACTGCTGCGCTCAAATGTCTCGCTGTAGTAATTGTGTATATACGTATATATAGCTGCGAGGAAAGAAGAAAGAATAATTCTGTCCGGGAGATAATGCGCGAGCGAGATGAAATGTGCCGTAGCGGTGCACGCGTATGATAAATGCTCCCCACAATCGGACCGAGTGTCGAAGCTCTTTTTTGCGATCGTTAATTATTTACACAATCGACGCTCGTGTTGTTGTTGGGCTTACTTTTCTTTTGGTAGGGGAAACTGTTTATCGAGAGAGACGCTTTTCATGCTGATGGAGAGTGAAAGAGCTGTTTTCGAGGCGTGAACAAACTGTGAAAATGAGCTTTCAAAGCGAAATATCGAGAACAACAAAGCTTTTTCGAAAAATTCCTCGGCGCTTACGCACGTGATATTTCATCAATGAATCAACTTTTTCTCGTGATCTCGATGACAATCCTTTATCGACAATTTGGAAACTATATAAAGTCGTCAGGACGACTCGAAAGAGATAAAAAAAAATCACAACTCAGTTGGCGCAACCTCATCGGGCCTTCGCCTACATCAGCAACCTTGACAAGGACTCGAGCGTCAAGCTCTTGACCTTTGGGTAACCGAGAGTATAATAATATGTACATACACGCGTGTCTGTATTATCTGTATACAAAGACAAAAATATAGTATGTAGTCCCTTTCTCTCTTCGCGAGAAGTTTGTTTTCGAGAGGCAGTATTTTCCGGATCGATATGAAAATGCTACTCGCGCGCGTTTTGTTGCGTCGAAGATTTATTATCGAACGTTGCATTGTTTCTCCGCTGGCACTTTGTTTGCGCGGTGATGTAAATCGTTTTAGAACACGACGTGTGTAGTGTATAAGCTTGGAAAAAATAATACGTTTTTACGCTTATTTGTTTTTTTTTTTTTTTTTTTAATAAAATTTAAAACCATTGCACAACGTACTCACAAACGGGGTTCGAGTGTATATATATACACAAGGCGAGCACGGTATCGTATATAGACACATCTCTGGTCTGTTTCGAGGAATACGAGATAAAGTTTAACGAGACTACGTGTACAGAGATACGAAAAGAAGCTCATGCATTTTACATACGCGGATCCCGGTATTAGCTATGTATACGGTTAACTGGATTGAGAGCGAGAGAATTTCGCGGAAAATGTCCGGACAGAGAGAGAAAACTCTGGTTCGAGAGAGAGAGAGAGACTTTAGGCGCAGTGTAGAGAGACTGAAAGAAAGTATAGCAAATACATGTGTGTGCTTTGGTTTTTCTATCTTTTTTTCAAAAAGGATTTGCTTATGTTTATTTTGAGCAGCATTGATGACTTTTCTTTTAATATAGAAAAAGAACATTGAATTTGGAGATGATGATGCTTGCAGGAGATAATCGATGACGTCGTCTCGAAGATTACTTTGTCGCGTCTTTGACGTCACGAGCTTTCTTTGATTTTAGATACACCGACGGCTGTTGGGAAGAAAGTAGCAGTTACAGCTGAGATATACACATATCAGATGCATCGCACGTGCGTCATTCCTCGGATGATCGAATAAATATCCAAAACACAGACACTCCATCAAGAAAAAAATATTCAACCAAGTTCAATATCCAAAAGAAAATATAATAATGCAACCACGAATCGGCGACTATACGCCGCACAGGTGCGGGAGTCGGGGAAAACCACGTGCGCGCTCGGCTTTTCATACGCCACAGTAGTAAGTAGCGTCTCCTCTCGTTATCGACGCTCTATACAGTCCCAGTCCAGTGATGGTATATAGTAGGAGGCAGTAACGCGATGGCTACAAAGTGGGGGGAGCCCCGTCGACTAGTTCGGTTTATACCGGTTCAATCCCGATATTCTCTCTCGGGGCATCGCTGTAACAGCCGCGGGCCGTTTCTCGCGCTCTCTCGACGCTGCAGACATTTATAATTATACAGAGAGAGAGAGAGAGAGGGCATGATATGCGTATCGTCAGCGCCTTTCGAATGTATTATATGTATATATTCAACGGCAGTATGTGTGCCGATGAAAATCGGCTTACGAGATGATCGGTGTCCGCGATCGTTACTCAATATCGTCTGTGCAGCCGAATAATTTTTAAGATGCACTTGAAGTTATTATATGTAACGATTGTGTTTACAAAAATCATCGCTAGCTAACGACTCGATTACACAGCTAATATCGATTTTCTCGCGTTTCCTCGTCGAAGCAGAGCTCTATCCGATTTTCACGGCCGTCGCATCGGCTGACCGCACGGCGAGTCGTTTCACTGCCCGAGCGTACTGATCTCTCGCGATATTTTTCTATATGGATATAATAATGCGAGAGCGACCTCTGACTTTCGGCTTGTTTTTCTGATCGATATGCCGGCCTGTAATTTCCTCGGCTTTGTGTAATACAAAGCAGACGCGGTGAGGGTTATTAAGCTGATGGATGATTGTGTGTATGTGTGTGTGATGCTATTGTATTCCACAGTATAGAGCAACAGTAACTCTCGCGCTGTTTTTAGGTTCCGGAGAGCATCGTGGGTTTACGTAATTCGCATCACACGGAGGAAGAAGAAGATCCTGCTGCTTATTCAATCGGCGAGCGGAGATTAATAATTACGATAGCGGCGTCCGACACGGATATCAATAAAACATTAACGTTTTCGCGCCTGGGGAGCCATTGTAATAAATATATATTCTCCATGATAATATATACTAATACATCGCGTGCGGTGCGCCGGATAAATACATCCGGCCAGTATATTGATACAAAGTACATAATGAAATCACGAGTGCTCGGTCAATCGAGCGACTAATTCGCTTTGTCGTATAAACGTAATAGTATATCGGAAAACCCGAGATCGGAGATTAGGTTTCATCAGGTCGCCGCGAGATATACGCGGTTAACCGGTTCTCGGGTATCCGAAGAAATTTTTGTCTTCATATATACAGTTTCTAAAAGTCATTGAATTATGCAACAACTCTATAATATCAATAAAAAATCATGACTTACCAAGCGAGGAGATTAGGTTGCCCCAGAGCTCGGCTGTCTGCCAGGCAAGGAAGAAGAACCCGAAGAACCTGACGACAATCGCGTCCGCAGGTTCGTCGGTCAACTTGGCGTAAACTCCACCGACTTGCGTCAGATACGTAGCCTTGGCTGCCCACATAGGAGCTGCTCCCAAACCTAGCAGGACACCAGCCGGTACCAAGGTATAAAACCTAGGGTAGAACTGCGAGCCGATGTACGGAGCGTAACACAACATCGACAGACACAGGGTCCACTTGACGGTAAGCCTCTTGATGAGGAATGTCGGGACGAAGATGCAGCTGAGTACCAGCGCTGCGTAGATAGCCGAGAGCGAGACGGTACCAAGACCGTCGCTGGCGTTGATGGACGACTGTAGGTTGGCCGTGCCTTGGAACGCGGTGAACTGCACCATGAAGGCAACCGATACCGTACCGATGTTCTTGAGGATGCGCCATTTCTCGCTACGCGACAGCTTGAATTTGCGAGACTGGCCATCGTCGTCACTGGGAAGCTGAGGAGGCTTCTGAGGGTCAGGTGGCAAACCATCGCTACCGTCGTCCTTGTAACCTTTGTTGCGGTAGCCCACGTTGCTCACCGAGACGGAGTAGACGCTGCTGCTGTTGTTGCGCTGCAGAGGGGGACCACCGCCCCCGCTGTCGCCGAAACCACCACCGCCACCGTCGCCCGAGCCGATGCGGTTGCTCCCGCTGTTGTCCAACACCATTCTGCTAGGCGACTACCTGTTGAGAGAGAGAGAGAAAAGTGAGTTTAGTCTCAGAGTTTCTACAAAATGAAAGTATTATTTAACTTTATAGCTTATAATAAAAAAATAATATTTTCGCGCAACAATTACATAAACAGCCGACCTCGAAGAGTAAATGCGTCACGCAGCTAGCTCTTCTCGCGAATGAAAACAAAAACAGCGTGTCGCATCTCGTCGAGATCAGTAACCCGCGCGCTTTCAAAATTCTCCAAAACTCTCGGAAATTCCATCGAGGCTACACTTGTTTATTCCACTTTCCTCCGGAGCGAAGCAACCAAAGCCGTATTTCGGTCACCATAATACCATCCGTTCTGGCCTGACTTGATTGTCGTCAATTGTGTTTTGCGTTAATATTCAGTAAAAAACGAGAACAGGCGAATTTCGCGCTTGTAGTTCGACACGCGGTTTTATTAATTATGCGCGAGAGCGCCGCGCGCTTGGGTGAATAAACCGGGAAGTGCGTAATTACTCGTGAAAAATATTTTACGCGAGCTGCGTTGCGATTATGTTATACACGCATTTCGATGGGATCTATAAATGATTATTTAAATTGCGCCGAGCAAATAAAGCGTGTTTATGATTGGAGAAAAGTGTTGGTGGTTACGAAACGCGAATATTATTATAATTACATGAATAATCAAGAGCTATGGATTCTGCAAAGAAACTTCTGGAAAATTTGCGCGATCAGCTGCTACATCAGTCGAAATTTCGCGTGGAATTTTTTTTCTCCTCTCGATATAATGCGAGGCTGTATTATACATAATGTAAGCACTCGATGATTTTACATCACGTTTTCACGCGTCACGCAAACGTGCGAACACATTGATTGTAATTTTGACCAGTGTACACACGTGTCGCCGCATAATAAACGCACAGGATTATACGGCTCGTCTGCAGCTTTCTGTCGAAATTGTACATTGGCTATATCCTCTTGTGAAAAATAACCGAGATTCTGCAGTATACACGTATATGATAAGGGAAAAAAAAACTATATACTGAAATGACGCGTTGTTGAAAAGTATCATTATTTTGGTTAATTCGTGTAATTGTAGACGCGGTCGATTAATTCGCGAATGAATGACGGGATATAATAACGAGCTGCGCGTGTATATAACCAATATACGGGTAATAAAAATTACGAGATTCAATTTGCATCGATTGCAGCTCGTTTCGAAGTTTAGTAATTAAGAGTTTCATAATCCCGTTCCAGACCCGAAATCCTTTGATGACCGCAAACACCGGCTGCACTGAGCAGTCGATGAATATATATATATATATATATATATATAT
>UCOJ01001707.1:0-23241 GCA_900474305.1 Cecidostiba fungosa
AATACTACTATATTTACTTGGAATACTAATTATTAAGACGCGGCGTCTTTGAGACCAAGTCTTTCTTTTCTCTCAGTGTAGAGGAAGACGTAGATGTGGAATATTTTTATTATTTTTTAATTAAAGCTGGAATAGCTACTGTTATAAGAGTGTATATATAGAGATTGATTTTATCTCGGATTTTACTTTCAGAAATAAAGTTGTTTTACTTACGCTTGCAACGCGGTGAATGAAATTGACACGATATCGTAGGTTTTTTCAACTCACCTGAAACATAAAAGTAATTAATTATTAAATATAAATTCTGCATAATAATATGGTATGGTAATATATTATTCATAATAATATGGTAATATATTATAATTCTTTTTTTTTAATGCATGGCGCCATGTTGTAACAATTTTATTCGTCCTCTGATTGGCTATTCGCTATCGCGCGCGATCTCTACGTATCATTTCTAACCTTAAAAAGTAAACTTTCTGAATTATAGAATATTGTATTCCGACAAATATGAATTCATATAAAAATTCAAAAGTATAAATTGAGAAAAAATGACAATAAAAACGCGTGGGGTGCGTCTCAAATCGTTAGTTTTTATCTTAAGGAGACAGATACATCTTAAATTGTCAAAAAATGAAATATCACAGTTTATTTTTATATTTGTCTTGAATTATTTAAAAAATTTATTAAATATGGTACAAAACTCAGGAACATTATAAACAACAAATAACAATTTTTGTATACATTATATATACTAGATGCAACATTTTTTTCGAAGGCCAGAATCCATAATTTTCTTTTTTGCAGGTACCGTAGACTTACCTCAGTTCTGGTCATCGGAGAGCACTACAATTGAGCCGAGGACCTCTGGCTCGCGAGGCAGACGCTCAGCCGTCGCGCCACGGCCGCCACCAACATTGCATTTTTCTACTCGATCTCTATGTATATAAAAATTCTTATTTGTTGTTTACAATGTTTCTCAGTTTTGTATCACTAGTTAATGCATTTTTTAAACAATTCAAGACAATTATAAAATTAAACTGTGATATCATTTTTTGTCAATTTAAGGTGTATCTGTCACTTTAAATGAGATCCTGTAATTTCGTAGGCATCTATATTCAAAGGAGAATTCGAAGTTTTGCGAAAGATAATATACGCCAGCTTTATCAAAATTGAATTTCAGCAAGAATTTTCAATTTCAGATCAACGCATAATTACTTCCGAGCACGTCAAAGTTCAATTTCTACAGCATAGTATCACCTTTATTAGGAATTTATTGATGTTAGAGGAAAATTTCATTATGGTGATCGTGGCGGTATCCATACTTCAATTAAGGGATATTAGAAATCTTTGACAGAAGTTAACGCGAAAGGGGAGAAGAAGCAATTTGATAGTTTAATATGAATTTGACATCTGAATTTGAATCTAACATCTGTATTTATAAATGAAGATCTCTTTATTAATATTTTATAATACGAGACTAAACATATCCATACACGTGCACACATTCAACCAAAAGCTGTTAAAAATGAGTGAGCTTGCATCATCTCGTATCACACTTATCAAACATCTCCAGCATGCATCTAAGAAAATGCACATCAGGATCCTTCGTGGCAACATACATGAGAAACACAGAATTTTTGCCGCTCATATCCGGCCAATAGTAAAGCAATATGAGATGACTACAGCCGGATGCCAAGGCGTATTTATATCGAATTCCAGGCCAGGCTCTATTCCTGTTATTGGCGAATACCGGGAGGCTTAATGGCACGCGATCGCATCCCTCCTTCGTCTCGATAATACAACTTCACCGCTCGGCTCTCATTTTTCTTCATCGTTAGGTTTCGCACAGGATTTTCGGTATTCCTTTGTCTCTTGCTGCAATATTTCGGGTCACTTTCAGTTTCATCTTTTTTTTCTCCCATACACGTGCGTCAAAAGAATTTAATTCATTTGCACGGTTATTCAATCAATGGAGAGATGGAGGTATAATACAAAGAGATATATAATCGAATTTTATCACGTCGATGTATTTATATACATCGACATAACTGACGTTCAATTTCCGATATTATGCACTAAGTTTTTCGCATAATTGATTCCCTTTATTTCGCGTGCGTGCGAGTGACGCGCGTTTGTTTTGGGACGTTGATAATGGAAACAATATACATATCTTATATTGTGCCATGAAAGCATATTTTTCGAGAGAATTTACATATTTTCTGCGTAAATAAAATGACGAAAAGCAATGGCTTTCGTCATTAAATGTTTCACCGTAATTATTTTATAAGACGTATATATATTAAATATTAATATTATAAATAAACTACAAAGGATGGGGAAACCCTGGCGGAAAATTAAGGAGCTATTGCCAAGAATCTGGCAAATATTCTGTTCGGTGGGCATAATATGTTATAGATTCTGCCCAGAAACTCCTCCCACTGGCGACGGTGTTCAGGCAGAATCTGCTGACAATTCTGGTGAAGGTGGAGCAGGAGTAATTTTAGGTTAGGAGGTTAGGATTAGCACACGCATATTGATTTGCTTACAACTCGATAAACTAAATTTAATTATAATCCCAGGTAATATATCAGTTTGAATTCATCAATACTGATTTGCTTTATTCAAAATAACTCTAATCAATGATCTTTACAAAATTTACGTGATACTCATACACTACACTTCATTTCACTTAACCGAACAAAGTCATCCAGTTTTATTACATAATACATATAATTTTTAAAAGATTCTGGGCGGAAAGTGTCGCTAGAACGCAGAGTTTCTGGACGAAATCTCCTGAAATATCTGGGCAAGAGTTAGTAACGCGACCAGAAATTATGGCGAATTTTCTACCAAGGTATAATGAAAAACGAAAATGACGCAACGGCGAATATAATTCCTAAAAATTAAATAACTTGAAAACGCACGCGGCCATGGATAAAATTAACGAAATAGAGAGAAACTTTTCAAGACGGCAAGCGCACGAACGGGCTCCAAAAAAAGGGCGCGAAACTCCATTAACGGAGAGAAAGAAATCCCCGGGAACTTTCAATCGCGCGAACAGAGGCGAAATTTCGTACCACGTAAGTTTACAGCGACTGCTGCAGAGCAGAGTAATGCCTCTTTCTCCTTCTTCTTACTCACTGGCCTGTATCCCGTATGCTCAGGGCACGTCAGCACGACAGCGGCTCGACGTGGCACGCGCTCGAATCTTAATCGACTAGCTGCTGCGAGCGCTAGACATGTCTGTCACGATCCTGCGGAAGTGTAATTAGACCTAACTTTATGACTTAAAAACTTTAATTTTCGTACAAAGCCCTAACTAGTCCGAGCTGCCAAGTTACATTTAAGTAAGTTTCTGGCCTCACCCTCGCAGCTCGTGTTCCTTATACCTAGGCTCCGCTCTGTGTGTTGGAGTTACCCGAGATTCGCGAGCGCGCACGCTTTGTCTGCGCGCACGTCGAAGCTCGTTTCTTTGAATAGACGATGCGCAGCAGCTCTCGCAAGATGTGCAACCCGAGCGTTAGCGAGATTTAAAGATTTAGAGCTAAATTTTGAGGCGAAATTCCTGCTGCCGCCAGCAAGTTCGTTTCTGGATCTGCAGCGGTCTTTGTCAATTTATTTTATAGCATAACAACTTTACGTAAATATAAAGTAACTTTTAAATTATAATCTTTTTTTATTTCGACTATTAGGTACCTTTATTGCACGGTGGGCGAACTTTTAAAGGTTAGAATTTTCAGAGTAATTTTAATGAGTGTTCAATACCTACGATGGTATTCAAAATCAGTCCAATTTTTAGTGTTCGTTCGTTCTCAAAATGTACCTACACTGAAAGAAAGAGTCATTATCGCAAAGGATTGGCGGCTTAACCTCCGCTTTACTTTCATGTATTTGTTACAAATTAAAATTTATTTTTGGTAACGCCGGGACGGATGTTTTTTTTAGACGACTTTCAGTCGATTATTTTTATGACTTCAAATTTTCCTAAAAATTATCAAGTCGATGATTTCAACATAAAATTTAATACTCTTTCAGAATCCGGCTTTAGAATTGAGCTAACTGTTAATGTTAAAAAGTTATAAGCAATTAAACAAAACAACAACAAAAACACGAATTTTTTGAAAAAAGAAATTGTTTTGAGCCGAATTTCAAAAGTTTTAAAATTGAAATTCAACATGGCGGTCACAAAAATATAAAATAGCGCCTCGTAGTAAAAAAAGCCGTATACAAGCTAAACTAATTTTTTTATATGGCAAGAACGCACGTAGCAAAAAAACGTTATCTAAAAAATAGTCTTAGCATTGTTCAAAGAACACTCCTGAATTTTTTCAGAATTTTCCGAGAAAGGAGCTAGACATTTTTGTATGATTCCGGCGCACCGTCGGTAAAAAGTTATCGACGGAACACAGCGAGCGAGGGCGCGGCGGCAAGAAACATAAGGAGAACGTAACCAAGAGTCTGAAAGAGATTCTCAGAAACAGCGCAAAGCAGGCTAAGGCTCGGAAGAAATTCAAGAGCGACATTGAGAAGATTGAAAAGGCGGCGATAGATGTTTATCTCAAGCACGTAGAGCGCTATACCAAGGACATGACGGCCTATACGACTATACACGATAAGTGGAACAAGAAGATGGAGAGCAAACAGGAGTCTTATAACCTGAACCGCATGTCGCACGCTGCGCCAGAAGCCCATCCGAGTATCAATGAATCGAGACAACTTCAAACGTCGGCCGACGATAATCCTCTAGATTCGTACGTATGCCACTCAGAAGAAAGATAAAAAAATTTCTAAAATGTAAGTGCGCAGTAATATTGCCCTGCTGCGTACAAATTTATTCAAGTAATTATTGTAATGAAAAAAGTTAGTGTACTGCTGAGCCGCCGCAGCTTTGTGGGATTTTAGAGGTATATAGTTGAACTTCAAATTGTATATGATATTGATAAATACGTAAATCGTATACAATATTCAATGATAAAATGAAGTATCAAATAATATTAAAAGGAACGACTCCACCCCGTGTTTTACCTNAAGACATATGCAAAACAGTAGAAAGAAAAACGTATATTAGGACGCAACAAATTTTTGAAGGTTTAGTCAGGATGGNTCAGAGAGTGACAAGGAGGAAGGAATAATTTGCGGAGGTGCGGACGTCAACGGAGTATCCATCCCAAGTATAGTCTGGTTCGAAAACTTAACCTGGCAGGTTGAAAGTAAATTAAAAGTTAACGTAAATTTTTCTAATTTTTGAGAAATGTATGTAAAAATTGTGTTAATAAATACAAAATTTAAAATTTCATGCTATCGTTTTTTTATTCAGAAAAAAATAGAATATAAATGATATTCATCATCAATTCCAACGTTATTCAATTAAACGTTTGAATTTCCATTCCGATGCTAAGTCAATACCCCCCCCCCCCCCCAATAATCTCATAATATAACCACATCCCAATCATCAAGTCGTCGAACGCTCTCGAGCTAACCAACTACTATGTCGGTATAAATACATTCTTTGCATGCGAAATCGGTATTCTATTGAAGAATTCCTCCAGCGCCGGAATAATTCATGCACGCGCTGCTCATCCTCCTCTCCCTGGGGTTGCTATTGCTGCTAGCGCAAACTGACTAACCAGCGCCATTATCGATTCGACCATATTTCTCCCCTATAAATGTAATTCTCGCCGTCTGAGTGCGCTCCGCGCATATTCCGGCCACTCGATGAGAAACGACCTTCTAAATTATTCGCTTGCGCCCCGAAGAAAGTACGTATACACTCGATCCTGTATATACCTACCGACTACCCACACACACGCGTTTGCGCGAGGGAAAGCCGAGACGCGAACTCAGACTTTCTAATTAATACAAAGCCGCAGCGTTAAAATTATGTCGGCAAGTACCTGTATAAGCGCAGTCCTTTCGTCGCGAGCGCCTTGGGGCTCGTAACTCGATATGGTGGCCCCGTTATACCGCGCGCGCGACGACAACCATGTACGTAATTAGCTGAGCTGGTGCTGCTCTGCGATCCCATTGATGTAGTAGTAGTAGTTAGGGGGGTTGAGAGAACCGCCGGCTTGGATTTCGAGGACGCACTAGAGAGGTTTCTTTATTATGCGTGCAGCTGGAAAATTGTGCCATGGCATTGCATTCTTTAAAGGAGATTCAGGTGTTTCACGAAAATGCAAAGAATAAAGTGAAACTCGGAAAACACGTTTGTTTAGAGTGTACGAAACGTTCCTGATTTTCCCATATTTCGTTGCCATCATATATATTTTGATAATAATTCATTTCAAAGTTTGCAAGTTATATACGCAGGCTCCCGTGAGACGCGACGAAACGCAGTCGACTAACATAGAGTGTAGAACGTATTATTAAGGAGGTTCAGTAGTCGGACGAAGTACAGCAGAGAATTCAATGAAACTAAGAGAATATGTTCATCTAGTGAATTCGAAACGATCCTGATTTTGCCCGATATTTTTTACCAACCAAATTTCGATAATATTTAACTTCAAAGTTTGTAGGTTATACAAGGGCTCTTATGGGACTCGGCAAAAAGCAGGCGATTGCCATAGAGTGCGATGTTGTAAAAATATCAGATAAATAAATAAAAAAAAATTATAGAACTTATTGTTTCGAACCTTAAGAAACTGCATGTGAAATTTCAACATGTGTTATAGCATGAATTTCTGAGTAATTCAGTCTAACGTAAACAAAACGTCCAGCTTGTAGGCTGTGGGAGGACGTGCGCGGTAAGAGGAGAGTCGGTGCGTGGTGCAGGGGACGCCCCTCTCCTCGTTCCGCTAAAAGACTGTTGAATCTCCTTAATTGTAATTAGGGATTATCCTAATAATTTAATTTATTACAACCATTATTGCTCTACTTATTTATTCTTATGTTAATAAAATACAAATTCAAATTCAAAATAGACCAGCAAATTACGCGCCCTTTTTCGCCGAACAATCAGACGACGAATAGATGGAACGATTTAAACTTTTAGGTGATTGTGATGTAATATTTTTACATGATTTAATATTAAAAAATACGAAATTAAAATCTCGAGTACTCTCTTATATTCGTGCTCATATATTTCTTTTTTCATTTTTAAATTTTAACCTCCGAAGTTGGTGATTGCATAGTATTCATTTGATCTATACTCAACGTTTTCTCCAGAACTGAAAGAGCCTTGTTAAATATTTCTCTGCTTTTTTATTATTATCGTTATTTAAAATCCGAGCTCTTCTCTCAAGAATAAAACTTTCCTTTCCTTTTCTCGTGACCCAAGTTCCGTCGCGCATTGTCAAGTCGTTCTCTCGCGGCAGCAACTATTATGATGCGCCTCCATCAGATATTTCTTTCGCGCACGAGTTATGCGCGCTTGTAGCTCCTCGTAGTAGAGGAAACTTCGTTTTCCGCCCATCGCATAATCGAGTCGAAGGAATTCGAATTTACATAAGGACGATTGCGTCGTTCTACTGCCGAAGTCTATAGCGCTTTCTTTTCGATTATTCGCTACTGTCAGGAGACAGAGTAAAACGATTGCGAGCGCGCTTTCAAAGACATGCCATTGTTGACTCTCGAGCGCTTCGTTTCAACAACGGCGTTTGAAATGAAGTTTGCCTAGAGGATATATAACAAGAAAAAATGTACACGACTGTCTACCGGACGCTGTGAATAATTAAACTTGACTTTTCTCGAGTGATACACATTTCTAGTATATATAATAGATAATGGGACAATGCGTATACACAAGCGTAGCAGTAAAAGCTTAGGTATTATCCCGAGAGCAGATCACGGGACGTTCGCTGTACATCTCTCTCTGGCAAAAGTTTCCAGCTAAAGCGTCGCGAAGCCGTTACGGGCCGTTGAGGAGCAGCGGCGGGTCTATATCTCTTTTGGCTCGACACAACGTTCCAAGGTAGAGAGAAAGAGAGAGAGAGAGACCCGTCGTTTATGCAAACTCGACCGCTGCGCATACACAGCTAGAAACTAAAGGCTAATTTCACATTAAAATTATTCCCCCCTCTCCTTTAACAGTCAGACAAAAACAGCGAGGCGCCACCTAGCGGTTAATAATGCAAAATAATTCATTTTCCGCGGGCGAAACTTGAAACACGCCGATAGAAATTATTCATCCGTTCTTTATCTTATTCAACTCTCTCTCTTATTTCTGGTGTAGAGAGGCCTTAAAATTTTATCTTTCAACTTTTTACATTACACCCTCGCTTATATCCAGCCCTTTCTCCGCTGTCGGAAATGCCGCGCAACTCAAGGCGGGAAACCATAAATTTTTCCCGCTCGCGCGCGCTCACTCTTTCTCTATTTTAGCGCGAGAAAGAAAGAAAGAGAGAGAGCAATCAGAGCATTGTTGGGATATCCTTGGGGGGGAGAGGAAAGAATTTGACTCCCGCTTGTGATTTCGCTCTCTCGGCAAGCTCTGCAGGGTATAATGAAAACTTGATCCCAGCTTTTATATCCGACTTTGTGTGTGATGTTATTTCGGTTTTTTACAACTTTGCCTTACTGCGCGGCGTAGTGAATATCAGGTCAGCGGAACAGTCATTTTTTACTGTATACCGAAATCCGCGCGCTTTGATTAAGGTATATATAACACCGCAGAGTACTTAATTTTTAAAGCTCGACGTAAAAATTGAAAAGCTCCAGTCTTTGTGCGGCGTTTGAGAGAGGAGATGAAACGACTCCGTGGGTATCATCCTCGTCATCGTGTCGTTTGAGCTCTTCGATTCTGTCTGTTTCTGGCGGCTCGTGTTTACGAAGGTTCGTATACGCCGCCGCCGTTCTCTCTCTCTCTCTCTCGGTCCTTTTGCGTCTGCTGCTGCTGCTCTGAATCAATCTTTGCCGGCGTTTGACGACTAACGACGCAAGCCTTTGAAATTTTCATTGGCGAAACGAACGTCTGGCTCGTTTATACATACGCGAAAAGAAAGTTCACTCTGTTGTCGCGTGAAAATCTCGCTAATTCGAGCTAATAAAAAAAAGTATTATATAAGACACACTATATATACGAGGTTGACATAAATTTTCGGAAGAACTGCGCCGTTGTTTTTGCTCGGGTTAAAAATTCAAATTTTATTCGCCCGCGCGTGGTATATAAAAGCGCATAATAGCGCAATTCATCAGGACCCTAAGCTCGCGCTTTTTCATTGGAACTTTGAGATTCCGGGGGCTACATCACCACACAGCAGCAGCAGCAGCGAGTTTCGGCGAGAGTCGCGCAAGACCGCGCGAAAAAGCGACGACGCTGTGGAGAGAGAGAGAGAGAAGAGGGACAAGAATGTTGATTGGCCTCAAATTGAATCTCGTCCATTCATCACCTACTGACTGTCTTTGAAGCAGGTGGTACAGCGACTCTCCGTCTTTGATTCTTATGTGTATAAATTCGTCGAAACTTTTATTTATTTATAACGTACATAACAGTCTTTTTTACTCGAGTTTGCTCAAAGTATTAATGGTATTTTTCACGCGACAAAGTTCATACACACCGCACGGGAAAATCTCACGCGGACAAGCTCCGAGTTTCCACGGTTCTTCTCTCTCGCGTATAATAGAACGTAGCGCTGTGCCGAGAGCATTTGCATTTTAAGTTGCTTACTAACAACGCTCTACTCTTTTCCTCGTCTAATACGTTTCAGATGCGACTCTCGGCTTTATATGCATATATTTAAAAAAGCTGCAATTTCAAACTTACTGCTTCCGAAGGACATCGAGACAAGCTTATATGTACGTCCAAAATTACTTAATCGCGAATTACGAGCCGCGGTGTAAACGATCACCAGGTATACCGCGTCTGAATATATCAAACGAGAGCGCGCGTATATAATGGAGTCATCGTGTAAAATCCGAATTTTTGCCGAGAGAGAGAGAAAGAAGTGAAATATAGCTGTGGGTTTTTGGAATCGCACGTTATAATAGCCCGAGGCTGGCAGGCACGGAAGGAAGGAAGGAAGCAGACGGTAGAAGACTACGGCGCAGACGTTGCATTATGTAAATTTTTTTTGGCCCTGATAGAGAGACTCGCACAGCAGCGACGGCGTAACCGACGACTTTTGGCCGGGGCTCTTCCTTCCTCTGTAATTTGCCTATTATTCGCGCGCCGCTCTAGTTTCCCTTGGTCTGTCTTTCTTTCTTTCTTTCTTTCTTTGCGGCTCTTCTTATTAAACGCAGCTGTGTTGATAAATATTTATAGAAAATTAAAGTTTAACGAAGAAGCTCTCTCTCGTTGTTGTCTGATATCGAGAGACGGGGAAATATTAATTAGTATAACCGAGTCGGACGCCATTATATGCGGTAGCTACTGCAGTATAGTGGCTTCCATTTCACTAATAATCAGATTAAAACTAGGATTGTAGCGCCACATAGATGCATTAGGCTAATGCATCTTGACCCTTTGATTTCAGCTTTTGAGATGGAAATTCCCAATGTGAATACGCGTACAAAGTTACATCTGACTTTCTTCCTAATTATACTGGTTTACTTTACAACTTGTAGAATAAGAGAGAGAGAGAGAGAAAAAATCGTCTAGAAGTACAATAATCACGGACTCGATTACCGATTCTTCCTATGCAGTTCGAATAATATCATTCTTCGTTCTTATACGGCCGTGATCGTCTTTATTAGCGGTAATAAGGCGATTTAGCATCGGAGCCGCGTGCGATCCTCGAAAAGTCCCTCGTTCTCAGGTATGTCACGCGGCAATTAAGTCGCGCTTGCGCGCGCATTCTCCCCGTCTAGTCGTTTGACTCGACTAGTCCGGCTTTAATTATACCCGCTTCGCTGCGCGCAGCTCGACGACTCTCCCACTCTCGAAACTAGCGATTACACTCTGGATCACTCTCTTCAAAAATAATCTCTTTTCGATTCTGCTAATTACGCGTGTTCGATCGATATACAGTAAATATGATATTATATTTCGATTCTATTGTCACACACGTAACGAATTCACAAGTCATCGTCTAAAGTTGATGCGTTTATTGAATATAAATCATATTGTGTGTGACCGACATTTATATACATTTTACGATACATATTTAATACCACATAGATCAGATCTATGGGATATCAAATGCGTATACCTATCTCGTAAAATGTATATACCACAAAGTTCACTATAACAATATATTCATTCCACTGTAATATCTGTATTTTGCTATTATATCTGCTCAACAAAGAAAGAATCACAATATAATTATATACATCATCCAATCGCAAGATTCATTCCACAAGTGCTAGAGTTCGAGCGCACAAAGAACTTATAGCTACAAAAAAATCTCTTGCTATATGTTCCTCGTGATTTACAGCGCGGAACTCGTCTATTTTCTACACCTATACGTCGCCGTCGTCGTCGTGTCGTCATTTTCTCAAGATCGAGTGCGTGTGCTCAATCTTGCGTTTAATCGCGGCGTTGCTGCTGCGTAAGACCAGCCCCCCCGAGTAATTAGCTGCGGCGGTGGCGGCGGCGGCAATCGGCAGTCCTAAAAATATTGTATTTAATGACAGAGCCCGAGAGCTAGGATGCTTTGGCGCAGAAATCGAGAGGGAGCTACTCTGGGAACTATAGATTACCCCGGGAGACAGGATAATTGCCAACGGCGTGTGTAACCGACTTGACTGTCTGTGTGTGTGTGTATGTATGTGTACACGGCGTAGATAGCAGCAGCAGCTGCCTATTATAATTGTAGCGCCTCTCTCTCCCTTGCCGAAAAATTATTCCGCCTCAATTTGAACGTCTCTTCCGTAGTAGCTTATAACTACACCGATGTCTTTCTCGCGCGCCGAGATTGCTCAACAGCTCGCTCTTAAACAACAATTACAAAGACTAGCTGCTTTGAAGCTCTACTGTGTATAGATATGTATGTGTGTGTATATATATGTTTTTTACCCTCGGTGTGTCTGTGCGATACTCGAATCGAACGGGCCGAATTTCCAGCCGCATTATTCCGCAGCTTTGAAGCCGCATAGCAGTGAGAGAGAGAGAGCGAGCCCTGAATCGCTTTCGAGCGGCATTTAACAGTCGGCGTTTCGTATTTTATCGGCACTTGGTCCCGCGCTTTATCGTCCTGCTTTTCTATTGCTCCGCTTTCCGCACTTGAGCTCGCCGCGGCGGCACTTTTATTTGGAAATTTTCAAAAGCCTCCTGTGCTCTGCCCCACCACACCCCAGCCATATAATACATGATTGCGCGGTTGCACAGCTATAGCAACGAATTTTCCACGTTATACAACTGACGTTAAATCACTTTATTTTACGCCCGGTGCGTGCATAAAACACAACAGTTTTAACATTATTTAACTGTACAATCGCACCGCCGCCGCTGCTGTTAAGCGATTTTCGTATAGATAATACTACTTGCCGAAAAATACACGAGTCCGAAAAATTCGGAGAGTAGGAGAGACAAAACAAGCTCGTAACGTATACGGGAAGGAGGACTTTACTTGGAGCTGCGGTTCGCCGGGCGCACGTATATATAGTAGAAACTTGGCTATACGCGAAATTAGAGGAACGCGAAGCGAGCCATGAAGCGCGCGCGCGGATATCGCGGCTCGACTCCTGCTGCTTCCTTTTCTCCTCCCTTCTTATACCGAGAATTTCCGATGCGAAAGTAGACGAGAGAGACATTCCCCTGTGTGTTTGTCGAGCTGACCCTCATCGCTTTGTTTTCGACGAGACGGCGGATATGTATATACTATACTATTTCGAGGGGTCACGATAATTGAGCTACCGCTGCTGCTGCTGCTCGTTTATTTATTAGATTGCGGTCGAGCTTAACAACATTCGTCAATCGCTTGCGAATTACTGTATAGTAGTACATATAAAAGAGTCACATTTAACTTATCTCGACTGATCTTACACCGTGATGAAGCTTTTTTATGCTCGGACTAAGGTTTATAAAATCCTTTACAGTCTCGGCGTTTGAGGAAAGAAGTCTCCGTCGCGGTCATTACAATTCGCCTGAATGAGCCTTTTAAAATCCGCAGGAGAGCTGTAACTTTAATTTAAGACCACGACGTAAATGTGTCTGACGTTACGAGAGGAAGATTAAAATGACCCCAGAACGATTTAGAAGACGTCACAAAACTTCATCGAAGCGAGGACGTTTTTCCGCACGCATCATTTGTAAGAACCGTCGCGCTTCCGCCCGTATACAACGAGTCGGTAATAAAATACAAGGGTGAGCGCGCGGGGTAATAGAGGAGACACTCGATACTTTCGGGAATCGGATAGCGGCGCGTCTCGGTAGTCTGCTGCAGCAGTTCAGCAGAAGATTATCCCGGCGATGCTGCTGCCGTTCCTTCCATTAAGGAATCTCTGTAAGATGCATCTGATGCGTTCTTTGGGCGGTAGTTAATGTTTCTGCAAGTTGGATGGTATGGCGATGCTAATCTTTAAGTTTGATTGAGTGTTGTTTGTTTGCGAAATAGCGTTGTTTAACAATGGCAAGTGATGGATTGAATAAATAATTTTCATGTGGAGGGAGGAGAGAGATTTATCGTGTATATGGGTACGCAAGGTATGAATTACAGCACTGTTGAAAATAACTGGGTGATGGTATCATGTGGATTCACATTGATTCCATGCTAGTTGATGCAACGTGCAGGCTTATCCACTTAGATTTTTAAGTAATATTTCAGCGGTGTTAATGATGAGCTTTCTGTATGTACAAAATTCCAGATGGTACTAGAGATTTTTGACATTCAGTCAGTTGTCCAACCAAAAGTTGTACAGACTTGTTAAAATGTAATTCACTTGGCAATCAATGCAAAAAATCTCAACAACATGGAATCCGTTTTTTATTTTAAAAACCGATTGTATTAAATTTTCCGTTTAAAATTTCGGATTGGCTGACTTTTATTCAAAGTGTGATATGGGTCACATTCATTCTAACAGGACTACACGTATTGTATGATGTTCTAACAGATCATCTCAATCTCTAATCAAGAGATAACAGTATCATTCTTTGCAATATTATCAATCGGATTCGTGTTATTGAGAATCAAACAGGAATCAAAGCCTAACTTGCATTGTGTAGACAATTGATTGAACAAATGAAGTCAATAAGTTTGATTGCAACCGACTACTGCAAACGAACTTATCCCCCCTCTTATACCCTATTTCTTCAAATCCCTCGTTATACACCTGCGAATATCCAAAAAGCACTCAGCACCAGCGAAAATAATAATCCCAAGAAAAAGTCTGGACACTCAAATCAGTCGTTGGACTCTTCTTCGTCAGTCGACCCTCTCTCAGCCCCATCATTCATAAGAGGTTAACGAAAGTGTCAGGAGGGGGCCGGTCAAGGCGCAAAAAGTCTCCCGGCCATAAAAATGTCCCGATAAGGAACGCGGTACGCTGCGCAAGAAGTCGTCGAAAAACGAACGAAGAGAGATAGTAGAGAGTGGAGGGAAAAAGGCAGTAGCCGGGACGAGAGAAGAAGAAGAGACGAACAAGACGACGACAACGAAGTAGTAGTGGTGTGGCCGAGGCGTTTGAAGGAGATGCGGGAGATGCTGAGCGATGGAGCCGAACCTCTCTCTCTCTCTCTCTCTCTTTCTGCGCAGTTCGGCTCAACCGCTATCTCTCCCAACCATCGATTCTCATCTCTATCTCGCTGCTTTTCTTCTTTACCCTTTCGCGAGAGCTTGTTTTTCTCTCCTGCTTCATTAACCCACATGCTTCTTTTATCTTGGAACTAGTTGCTTATTTTCCTTTTCAGTTCTTCTCGAGATCTAGACCAATTTCTTCGCCAACAACTGCTGCTGCTACTCTTCTAAAATTCCTCTGACAGTAGAGTATAGGGATACGGGATAATCTTCTCGCAGAATGAAGCAATTGAAAGGGGCGAGTTTATACGCATAATGAAAATAATAATCTAGCCGAGCCAGAGAAGGAGGGAAAAAAAGGATCGAGCCGTCCGCATTTAAGCGATTAACTGAATTCTTCTTCAGTATTAGAGCGCGAGGGGAGGATACGGGAGAGAACGAGAGAGCGCAGCCCAGTGCTAATACCTAAATAATTGCCGGCTAAACTTGATATGATTTAATAGCGGCGGCGGCTGCTGCTGCTGCAAAAAACGCTCGCCGGCTTCGCGAAAAAGGCTATAAAGCGAGAGGAAAAAAACGAGGAACTACACTGCCGGTGTGTCCGATAAACGCTTATTCTTTCGCTGCTGCATTTCTGGCTGTCCCGCGAGCGCGGCGGGAAAATTGGAGAATTTTTTTTCTTTCTCTGCAGCACCCCGGCAATTTCTTCTCTCTATCGTATATCTATATAAATCCCAGGACTGACTCGGTCTGGATGGATTGAAAGCTGCGCGGCTCTCTCTGCGTTTTGTCTTATTGTTCCGTGCGTATACGGTATGTATTTTTCGAGAGAGCAATTGGAATAAATATTATATATTTTTCACCGACAACGTAGTGAGAATATAATACCGGAGATTTTTTGGCAAAACGCCATCATCCAGTCTCCGACGTGTCTCGTCATCGGCTAATCCACCGGTGAAAAGCGAATTAGCCTAACAGAATGTCCGGTAAACAAGAGGTCCGATGCAAATCCGGGAAAGAGATAGAGAGAGCAAAGATTTAAATCAATCAGAAAGTTTGGCGGACACACTGCAGCGAATTCACCGGTAAGCCGGACCGAACTCTCTCCGGCGTGAAACCAGGGGAGCACACTGCACTCGCCGCTTTTTTTCGCCCACAAAAGTTATTCACTCCGAGACTTTGTTCCAGCAGCGGATTCGACTAGCAGCAGCAGCCAAAGCCGGAAGCCCGGCCGCAAAGAGCGTTCTCTGGAAACTGTACACCTACCTCTCTCTCTCTCTCTCTCGGACCCCTAGATGTATAGATATACTAGAGGAACGAGAGAGGCTAATCTGAAATTGCTAATTCCGGCCGGCTAATTCAATTAAGAGATCGGCGGTAGCGCCCTCTATCTATCTATCTCTCCTCTCTTTCGCGCTGGTCGATTTCAGCGCCACACCGGCTATATGCTTCTGCTATTATAGAAGCATAGCTTCCTTCGGCGCGGACGGCGATGATGCGCGGAATATTGAGGCGGAATTTGATGGTGGCCAACACGGTGAGGGTACTGCTGACGTATATATATATATATCCCCGATATACTATATACACATAACCAGCAAAACTGACCAGAATGTTTCAGTTTGGCAGTGCAGTGCGGGGGCTACTTACCGCTTCGTTGGCCGCGATTCGTGTTTGCATACAAGTTGCTTCCCTCCGCTTCTCTTCGATTTTAGAACCGCTGATATGCCGAAGCTGTTTGTTGTTAACATCCTGACGCTGCGCTTATATTCGAAGAGAGAGAACGGTCATGTTTGCTTCGTTCCTTCAATTCATCAATTCGTTATAGGTATACATATATCCGCGAGCTAGCATAATCTGGAACATTGCAGAGACTCGCGCGAAAATTCATCATCGCCAGAGAGAGAGAGAGACTGGTGTAACAAATGTCACACGAGGAGGATGAATAAGTGGATGTCTGTTGAACATTGAAAAAAGCTATTCGTTGCGGCGAGACGTTTACGAGGTGACATACACACGTGTATATGCGCTCTATACTCTGAAAAGAGTCGAGAGATTTTACGCAGTGTGTCGAAGCCAGGTGCGCCTTTGCATACCTGACTCTGACAGACAGGTATTTCGTGCGCCGTGAGCTTTCTTATTTGCCAAGGAATAATCGTCTTCTTCGACCCTTTGGCTCGGCAACTTCTATAGAAGAGTTGGTATGTAAGGTTACACGAAAATTTTCTGCTGAATAGAAGTGGGAGAGAGAGAAGGGCTAATTCGAAAACTCAACTGCTCTCCGGCGTTGTAAGATGTAACTTGATTTATCTTTGAATTTGCAAACCAAGTTTTCTCAACTGCCTGCATTATACACTTGAGCTATTTGATTAGGATATTTATCTGCCTTGGTAAAATCAACACTGGTCCAACTATAGGCTATTGGACAAAAGTATAGGTATAAGGACGAAAGAAATTGAAGAAATGAAGTATAAAAACTTGGCCTGCACCTGTTTACCCTTATACAATCACTCGTGAGCCTAAACTGTTGTGTTTTTGAAAGAAAAGCTCTCAATCCCATCAGCAAAATTCCTTTGCAGAGCAGACGCTAATGGCATTAAAAATGTCCGACAAGCGATCCTCGTTAAAAAGTTTCGATTAAAATAAATCCTTTTAGCGCGGAAAAGAAGAATGAGAGTCAGTCTTGACTCTGTTGCCACGGCGCTGCTATAGGAGAGAAAAAAAATCTAATTAGAAGTGGATTAAAATTCAATCAGCTCCGGCTAAAGGAACTTATCCGGGGGTATAGGTAGGTAGGTAGGTAGTCCCCGTTATTGGTGTCGCAACTCGCGCCTCTTCATTTAATTGCAGGCCTCCACTTTGACACCTTCCCGTTCAATATGCCTCCTCCGTCGTCTCTTGTTTTTTCTTGCTCCTCCTCCTGTCCACTCCTTTTTATAAGCGCGCGCGCAATTTAGCCTTTCAACTTATCCTCCGAGACAACTTTTGAATGAAGGCGTTGTGTTGCAGCAGCATTATTCTCTTGAATAAAAGAAAGTGCATCATACGCGACAACTTTTAATGGTGAGAATATAAATCTATTTTCAATACAACTGGAAGTCATGTAAAACGGAGTAATAAGAGTTACGAGAAGAAAAAAAAGTCTGGAGGCAAAGTTAATGCGTGGGTGTGTGTGTGTACAGCGGCTCTCGATTCCATTGTAATTGAACGCCTGGGTTTGCTTTGCGCAATCATTAATGCCGCTGCTCAAACAAGCGACCCTCTTGTCACTTACCCCCCTACAACGACCGCGACGACGACAACAAAGCTGCTGCGTCTGATGCTGTTTTCTACTTAATAATCTGTTGTGTTACTTCCTATACCTCATATCTGGAGAAAAAAAAACTTTTAATTCTCCTCGCCTTGCCCTTTTTCTCGCTTCATCCCGACGCCTCCGTGTTTGTATATACAAACACTCGTAATAGGCGTGTTCACTATACTACCTCTTTAGAATTTTTTTTTCAATTCACTTCAAAATAACAGCCGTTGTTCGATGAGTCAGGAAATAACACACGTTTTTCCGAGTCAACTCGTTAAACTGTTGGGAAGTAGTTTCGTCCTATCTCGGCGACCGCGTCCCGGAGAATTACGCAGGTTGTTAAGAAGTTAAGTTCATGCAAAGTTAGTTCTCTCGTCGGATAACGCTTTTTTCCCCGTATCGCTGCGGAGAATTAAGCTTTCCGTTTTTATACACTATATACATGCGCGGCGGTAGTGTGCACACTATACATAGCTTATTTCTATCTCAGCTCGTAAACTCGGCTCGTTTACACTTGACGCGCGATAAAGGCGAGATTTTCTCTTTAAAGAATTAATGCCAACTTCGAGGCTTAAAAGTATACACTGAGAAAAGGCCGGTATACCGCTCGATTTGGCGCACACCAGGATAATCCCGTATGTATACGCGGTCGAAGAGAGAGTTAACGTTTCCGCATACAGCTCGGTCTAGTTACCCTAACAGTTGCGGGGGCGTTTGTCGTCCAGCCAAACTCACTGTATTTCAGACTATACGCACACGAAATAAGTCTCGAAGGTAAATCATCCCACCTTACGATATATAGTATATAGGTATACGTATGCTAGTAAAGTGATTCCCGAGAAGATGAAAATTCGCACTAGCAGGCCGATAATCCTCGCTGAGCCGCGCAACGATCAATTAAGCGGTCGCTCAGACACACGCTCGGCGTTTTCGCGCCGGTCCTCTCTCCTGGGGGGAAGTATATAGTAGTGCCAGCCGTATCTCGCAGAGCAGCAGAGGCATCAAAGATTCAGGAGGGCAGCACGCACCTCTGCGGCGCGCCTCGAAATTCACGAGACCACAGCTGCTGCTGCCCTCGAGAGCAGAAGCTCGTTAATCTTCGCGGCTCTGTGCGGCGATAACGAATCGAGAGTCGCCTTATTTTTTCCGAAATTTTCAGCGAAAATTCGCGCTTCTTTTTCAGCTGCGTGTGTATATATATGTATATACGTAGAGTCAGAGGAGGAGAGTATAACCGCAGCATGATATTTCGTAATCGTCGAACACGATACTCCTGGGGCGCAGGCATACGCATGCACGATAATCTCGAGCTTAATCTTCGCTCCTTCCTCGCCGGGCTCTTGTTTTTCTCTCTACACTCACTCTCTCTCTTGTGGAGAGCGCGATCTTTCTTATTGCGATCTTTAGGAATGCAAAGTGCGAGAGAGGAGAGAAACGAGTTTGTTACGCGCTGCTATGTGCGTGTATGTATCGTGAGTAGTGTTCTTCTCTCGAGACATGCTCCTTCAGGTGGCTGAATTTTCAAAATATTATGCTGAATTGTCTGTTTTATATATATACTGAAATTGATGAAATTTCACAATCATACCGAAAAGCGGTATAACGCAGCAGTTAGTCTCTCACTATCCCCATCTCTCTCTCTCTCTCCCCGAGTATTACCAAAACTCGGATATCCCGGAATATCGAGGCAAAGTCGTCGCCGTGGGGCAAGAAACTTTGCCGAGAGAGAGAGATCGCGCCGCCGGCTAATCTCGATCCTGGTCATAGCGTGTAGAGCAGCAACGGCGTCTCTCTCTCTCTCTCCTCGTCTTTTAATGCAATGTCAAGATAAAGGAGCGAGAGAGACCGAACGGCCCGGGTGAACTACCTGCGACGAATTAACGGCCCGGACTCGAGATTAAAGAGGTTCCAGCGGCTGCTGCCCAATTACTTGCGAAAAGGTGCCCGCCCTTCTGTCCTTTTCTTTTTCCCCGCACCTCGCGCCAGTAGACTCTTATCTCCAAAGCAACCACCCGACGATGCGATAAGCGTGCGGTGGTGCTTTCCGATCGTCGTTTACAATTTTTTTTCCTCACTTCTTCACTATATTATACACTAAAACGCAAAAATCACAGGCGATGATAGAGTCTTCCGTACTTCATCGATATGTATTAAAAAATATAGTCTTCGGTTATATAACAACGACAACACGGTACATATTCATACAATATCGCGCGGGTAGGCGACAGCCGTATAGGCTGATAAACGCAAGTGTCGTCGGATATACATACTGTGTAGCAGGGCGAAACGGATTCTTGATATTCAGAATGTGCGCAGCAGAGAGCGAGAGAGAGAGAGAGCGAGCTAGATTTGCATGTACACGCGGCTCGTAAAATCGTCGTGTATAAGGTGCGATGACCCATAATGCAGTCGCGAGAGCGCGCGCGACTGTGTTTCTACCTATCTGCACGTAAATCACTCGGCTCCACTATTTTGATGCGACATGCACGCATGTGTGTGTGTGTGCATAGTATGACCGGATGAACTATATATGTGTATATAAAATCGATTTATTCCCTCGATTCCAATCCATTATATACATTTCTATTCGGCTCGTGCTGCAAGCTCGTCGGTAATACCCCAGGAGCTTTTAATGTTTTACAGCGTCTCGAACGTGAGCTGAATGTGCTCGACGTCGTCTGATCCGTATAGATTGTATTTTTCAGGGCGTTATCCCCATAGCGTGATTTTCTCTCTCGCTCTTGCACAAGGAATCTCTGATAACAATTAGGAGAGCGTGAATATGTATGAGAAGTCAAGTATAAGTTGGAGAGAGAGAGTTCGATTCGCAAACGCTGCGAGTCATTTATTTATTGGCGCAATGAATGTATAGGAGGGAGCAAGTTTCTCTCTCGGCGTGCGTTAGTCGAACGGATAACTTGGCGGCGTTTTAGGAGCTACAAACGATAGAATGAATCGCTTGCATTAGTCAACATCAGAAATGAGCCGAGAGACCGATGGAACTTGGAGAGCGCACTCTGTCAGCGATTTGTCTACTTCACGTATATATACATCACATAACGTTCTATCCCCTTCTTCTCTCTCTACTATAGTGATTAAAAAGCAATTCCATCAAATTCGCGTATTAATATAACAAGACAGTCTTACATCTCCCTTTTTTCCCTCAGAGATGCGCATGTGCGACACTAAGCGACGGTTGGATGGCACTCGAGGCACTCGCCGAATATAATAACGTCGTATATATATGAGATAGGCCATATCGGCGCGTATGAAATATGGGAGAGAGAGCGAGCTGTGCTGGGAAGCGATCTCGTACAATAACATCGCCGGCGGATCTCTTACCGGCGCTTTTATCGCCCGCACAAAAGAAGGAGGAGACGCTGCTGCTGCTGCTATCGACTATTTTTCTCTCGACATAAATCGACGTGTACTTACCGAATTGCTTCCGAATCGGTTATCCATATACCTCTCGTGCTGCGCGGTGTGTCCACTTTGTTCTATACTCGAACTCGGCGTATGTAACAAATGATGTATTTATAAATATTTATTCATTATATGTATATCCGCGAGTGGCTACACTGGCTTTATTTAAATGCGAAAAAGAGTAGAGCAGGATATCTTCGGCTCATCCGCAGATAAGCCTCTGCGGCTGACAAGCTGATAGATAGCTGTTCGACCTGTGCATACATGCATATACACGCGGATAGAAGATGAGGAATGGCGAAAGAGGGGGGAGAAGGAGAAAAAGTCTCAAGTCGACATGGAAGTGTACACGGCGGCGCCCTTCGAACCCTTTACTCGCTCTCTCTCTCTCTGCGCAGCTCGGCAAACGGACACGAGCCTCTGCAAATATTGAACCTGCGGCAAACATCGGACTCACAAATAAGCCCAACATACTGCAACTTTCTACTCTCAAAAATCCTATACTCGCTACAAAGACACACGACGACGAGAAGCTAATTCATTACGATTCTCTCCTTCAGCTTTGACAATCGAATCATCGATGCTCTGCAGTACACAGCAGTAGCCGAAAGAGGCATTCCTATCAATTTTTTTTCTCTTTCTCTCTGATTGATCCGTCCTGTGCGTAGTGTAGTTCGTTAGTGTGTGCGTGTGTCCAGCCGCGGAATTCCATGGGCCTTCGAAATGAAAGCCGTCGACCCTCTCGTGATGCGTTCCTATCTAGAGAATTCCGAGCAGCCCTGATGCTTTATTAAATCGGAATTTAATTGTTCGACTCCCATCCCTCATCCCTGCGTAGCTCCATTACACATAACTAGTGAGAAAAATGTCAGGAGCTTTTTTTCTTCTACCTCTACACTCGTTAGGTGAGTTCACGCGCTTTCTAAATTAATTAGCATTAACGCTTTGCTCGACACGGAAATTTACCACTCATAAAAATCCGCTTGTTTTTCCAACAATGTGAAGCGCGCAGGCAGTATAGCCCCTGTGTAAGATCGGCCTCTTGCGCCGCTGCGTTTTATTCCCCGGCGCTCGTAAAAATTTAATGGGCTACGAGGAAATTAATTTCGCTGTATGCGCGCGCGCGCGAGTCAAAGTTCGAGAGCTGAACTTGGGTCTCCTCGAGTGCTTTTAATAAGAGTTCGCCTTGATCTGGGTAGGATTTTCTTTCTTCTTTTTTTTTAAGAGCGACGGTTAAATGTGGCGTGACTGATTGAAAATTGTAATCGAACGGTTATTACAGCTTGTTTATGCGATCCGTTATCACCGCCAGCTTTCTTATATAAAGAGGGACACTATATTATACTTCCGTTAGTACGTCCCACACTGTTATACGTGTGAAATCGTGTCGACGAGGTGGTAACGCCCTTTGGAGTCGTATAGGCCCATTGTTATTGCCCTTCTTCTTGTCTCTCTCTCTCTCGAACGGAAAAGAGCAAATAAATAGCTCGTCCGTGCGAAGAGCCTTTGTTTCCCGCCCATACACCGATACAAATAACGGCTATAACTTATAGCCGAGTAGATCTTCTTCTTGGCGATGGTTCAAGTATCATCTCCCGAGGCGACTAGATACTGTTCATTTTATTCCTCGTACGCGTGATTTCATTGCATGTGTAATTTTTTTCTTTCCACTGAAAGTCTTCTATTGGGGAGGAGGAAAATTAAGAGCCGGCAATAAATCCTGTGTGCAGGTCAGCCTGACGAGAGAGCTAATGGTGAACAGTCGAATCTGTAAGGCGATAACGCGAGGTTTTCTTATCTCTTCAGAGCAGTAGTAGTAGTAGTACTCTCTATATATCGTTAGCCCTAATGTCTCTACTTCTCGGTCCTTGGCTTTCCCCGGCTATTCGATCGTTCGCGATTTTTTGCCGCCTCCACTCTCCGCGGCGGCAACAAGAGCGTTTTTCTCTAAATTAATAAGAGAGACGG
>UCOJ01001708.1:0-23191 GCA_900474305.1 Cecidostiba fungosa
ATTTCATAAACAATCAAATAGTACCCTTCCAAATTCAGGGCCGCACCCCTATCTTGGGGTAAAATCGGTTTTATTTATGAAAAATATTTCATTCTCTACGGTTTTTTCGTTTTTTGATAACCTTTGCACAATTTTTTCTTGAATAAAGTTATGCCAATCGAAAGGTCTCGCAAAAACCCACTAGTTAAGACAGTTTTTATTTCAGGGCCGCACCCTTAACATAGCGAAAACAATTGATTTCGATTTGCTTTAACTCAAGCGGACGAAAGAGAAAAAGAAGAGAAGAGACTTGTACTCGAGCTCATCAATTTTCTTCAAATCGATATATATATAGAGGTGTATTAAGCTACTGGACACAAGACTAACGTTACACCGGTAATTACTGTAATCAAGGTGGCCATCAATCATTTTTTTCGATAAGAGCACACGTGTATATCTTTCAATATCGGAATTCCAAAGTTGGTCATTACAATGAAGTTTATACTGATGTAATACTTCACGAAGATCAAAAGGGTCAAAAAGCAGTTCCAGCGTTTAATTCAATGAAGATCCATCGTCAGAAATTAGGACCAATTAGTGCAAAAACATTGATGATCACGTCTGCCGTCAAACACATCATTGATCTCCATACTGTGCACCAGTAATAATGAAGCTGACGTCTCCTTATTACTCCCGATAACGTACACCTTTAATTACCTCTTCAAGTCTGAGCGTGATGGTCAAAACCTACATCATCGCTGAAGGACTAATTTCCGGTGGCCGGACGAAAACGGTAAAATCCGCATCAGCGAAACGAGTCTCTCCTCGCATGATTGTACTTTGTGCAGAATCGATCTTTCTTAATTGGCTGTCGCGAGAGAGCGGGCCGATTCGTTACTCGTGACGTAATCTGGACCATCCGTTAGAAAGAGAGAGAGAGAGAGAGAAGAGAGCCAAGGAGAACGACATATCTCTGCAGCAGTAGCCGGCGCGCATAACTGCATTTATTAATCGGCAGCAAGGATACCCGCTGAGATAAATGAAGGCGGCGATAAATTTTAAGGGACACGCGTCTCGCCGATGATCGATTTCTTCATTATACGTCTGCATCGATTAGTCGCTCTTTTTCTACCTGACTGCGGGATGTATACTGTATTAGTGGAGCTAAATTCGAGAGAGCGCTCTCCGCCTCTGATTTATCAAGATTAAATAATGATCGTCCATCTCATATGTGTGCAGTAGGGAAAATTAATTAAACGACGACCGTTAGCTTATTGATTCCGACTGCGTCTATTTACACACGCGTAATTTCCCTGGCCTTGCACTTGTTTTTTTATTACAAATAATTTCTATTCTAATACCTGCATCAGTATTGTTACAATACTTTATATATGGGTCAAGGTTTCTCATCATTACTTCCAATATTCTACGTTCACACCCTACATTTAATATCGATATATAACAATAGCTGTCATCGGCTGCGTTATATAACTCTTATACATGTTTGTCGCTCGAATGCGTTCACAACTATGAGTCGATCAGACGACAACTGTGTGCAGCGCATTCGCGATGAATCATAATTTCGTTACATAATAGCACCGGTTCTGCAATTTAATCGCCCGAGTCGACTGATGATAACACTGTGTTTTTTTCTTCCTTTTCAGAAGGTGGACCCCGAGCTGATATTCACAAAACAAGAGAGGATCGGCAAAGGCAGCTTCGGCGAGGTCTTCAAAGGCATCGACAATCGAACCCAACAAGTCGTCGCCATCAAGATCATTGACCTCGAAGAAGCCGAGGATGAGATCGAGGACATCCAGCAGGAGATTATGGTCCTGTCCCAGTGTGACAGCCCCTACGTCACCAAATATTATGGATCCTACCTCAAGGTGAGAGACCGAAATTACCTCAGTTCCAACGATGATGATGATGATGAACCGGCTCATAACGAGAGAAAGTTTTTCGCGCGAATATAATTGGGTCGAATCCTTGATTGCACAATCGTATAAGGCGATTCTTTCGCGAACGTGACTCATTGCTTTCCTCTCTCTCTCTGTGTAGCACACAACAAATTATACAGAAATTTTTCATTCGCGAGTCATCCGAGCTTTTACCTTAATTACACACAGACATTCAGATATAAAAATAAGCCATATGCTATGTACACTCTTGCGTCATTCGTTCATCCCATAGAAAGAGATCGTCACAACAGTACAAGCGCAACAAGTTCCGACATTATGCATCGCACCTATGTATACAAGAAAATCCTCGATCGATATGTCGAATGCAAATGTCTCTCGCATAATAAACAAGTCGTATAGCGCGAAGAAAAAAAGAGTATCTAAAGATTTACGAGCTGAAAAGCGTTTTCGAATAATGCGATCGATCTAGCTCTGCACACATGCCCCGTTAAAGGAAGCGCGGAATTAATTACAGGCGCGTTCGTGAAAGGAGCGGACACTGAATGGGACTCGTTTTACGCACGAGTACACGTAAATATATACGACGCCGGGCACAGGCGATTCAAATCCGGGGCAAGGTTCGACATAAAAGCCGCCACTTATTTGTGGCTGAAAAAAAACACACACACACGCCGTGTGACGCATAACCACGCCTCGGCGTTTTTGCGAATCACCGTAATTCCTCGTCCTTTTATATATTAAACACACACGACGTGTGTATAACTCGATTATGTTATGGAATCTAGGAAATCCTACGAATACGAACGAAAAAAAAAGAAAGACGTGAGGGAAACCTTATTAGGAAAGCTGAAAATCAGCAGGTCGCGTTTTCGAGTCAACCTACTTGTCCCCCTCGAATCGATGACCGAAAGACGATATCCTCGCAGCAATAATCCGCCTAATCGAGTTTCGCATCTATAAACTCTCCCTTCTCGTGCGAGAGCAGCAACGCCTACGTGTACACACAGAGCGGGAAGGAAAATAACACGACAATGCAATTGCGAAGCCATGACGATGATGACACGCTGCTGATGCCGCGCATCCGTCTGATTTTCCATTAAAGCCTCGGGACTCGATGACAGTCGTCTGTCTCTCTGTGTGCAGATGTCGCCGCGCGGCGCACCTAACTATTTCTCAAGCCTTTCTTCCTCCTACCTTCGTTCGTCGATTTTTTTCTGCTTCTTCTTCTTCTGTATTAGAGGGCAGACAGCGCCGAGAAAGTCGTCAATTAATATTTAATGATATCGTGCGTTGTTGTGGTTTCGTCGTCTACGCAGAGACAATGCTGAAAGATTTCGCGACTTTCTTTTCTCCAAAAAGGAAGTCGGCTGACTCTGCGGTGTATATATACACTGATACTCTTGCAGTCGTCGCGTTTGTCTAACGAGTGTAAATAATTCGGAGCGACCGTTAATACTTCTTCGATCTGATTATACACACTTTTTCACGATATTCCATGGAGCAGAGAGAGTATATCATTTAAGCCGCTTAGTGTATATATTATATTCTCTCTCGACACTGCACTTGAGAGAGAGAGAGAGAAGCTTTTATCAGTCAAGATGCATGATTCATTTTCCAAACTCAAACACACGGAGTAGAGAGACAGTGTGTATCTCGAAATTCGAAATGCAAGCTACTTAGCCACATTCATCACTCTCGGATTTATCTCTCGCTCTCTCCGGGTAGTTCGTATCGCTGCGGCACGACTTTTCCGCTCCAGAAACGCTCTTTTATCAACTCGGCAACTCTGTTAAATATTTACCGAAAAATTCTCTCGCTCGAAGTGAAATATCCCATTCTATTACAATCCGTCAATAATATAAAGTCGGGTCATCGGCACGATGACGATTTTTCGACATCAGACGAGACAACCGTCCAGTAGCAGCAGCACGCTTTCACCTTCCTGCGCGTCAAGGTCTTTTCCCTCTAAGCGCATTTACGTAACGATCGCCATGCACAGTGACTCTATTATTAGCCGTTCAATTCGCTAATGGGTTTGGTCCTGCACCACGAGAATAGAAACTACTCCTCCCTGATGATGTGCAGTGCTCGAGAGAGACACGCGCGCGCTTCTTTCTCTGCTGCGCATATATTATATATACTGCACTCGTGTGTGCTGTTGATGCGAAATTGTGGAGAGACTGTTTTACGCGTTGATTTTTGTACAGTCTTCGGAATGAAAAAAGGTCGGTGTCCGTAGTCTGCACAGTTATACAACTGTAAAAGTATAAATACAGCTTTCTTGTCTCGTAAAATTATGCAATTTTATTATCATTTCTCCGGCGATATTCAATAAAGTTTAATCACGAGTTAAAATATTTTTCGCTCTCAATCGTGCGGTTTAACGAGTATATATTCTATTAGAGAAAATTGAAAACTCGATTCAAAATTGAAAGCACCAGGGAAACACTAGTAAAGCCCGTCGATCAATTACCCGGCGCACTTTCCGCTCTAACGAAGAAAAGAGAAGCCCCACACTGATATGGTGCACTCGCGCATTGCAGGCAACGCAAATATCCACTCGGCGTTATATCGTCCTCTCGATTTATCGACGTTTAATATCGAAAAAAAATCGCGGCCGGCCGTTATACATCGAAGATTAATTCCGTCGCGTCGTCCATCACTGTCGAGTGAGAGAGAGCTTGTCTGTGTGTGAAAAAAAAGAGGGAGTTAGAGGGCGTCAGGTGCGATTCATTATGCATGAACTTGGAAATGCGTATTTTTCTATCCATTCGTTTTAATCCCGTCGGGGACAGTCCAGAGCTTTTGTCTGCGGCTACAAGATTGATAACGCTCGTTATTCGTATATATATATTATATGCAGCCGCGTTTTTTCTTTTCTCTATATACACGGCTTTTCCCAATGGAAATTTTCACAAACGTATAGTGTGTGTATAATTAAGCGCTTCTTCTCCGATAAAGGAAGTAATTATTCGCGCGCGTAAAAACACAAGTCTTTTGATGTTGGCAAAAACACTCGTCTCCTTTACTCGTATACAAAAGCCGGCGTCTGAATGGACAGGATTATAATATATAAAGCGTCGTCGCGGCAAAATTACCGAAAAATAAAGGGAAATCCCTCATCGTCGTGCGTTGAAGTTCAAGGTCTAACGCGGCGTGAAAAAAGAAAAGATTCTCCCCTCGAATTCTTCGTCGCATCTTTTCTTCGCGGGGACGATATCTCGGGCCGTTTAATCTTTCAAGAGGACTACACGCCGATGTAAGAATCGACGGCAGAAGAAGAGAGGGTGGAATGATTTAACAACCCTCGGCACGCGCGCGCGCGACATCACGCGAGTTGAACGAACCCCTCGAGCTACTCGTGTTATGTGTGGTAAGTGCGCGCGTATCTGCATGAAAAATTACGGCTAAGTGAAACTGATCGTATGGCGCTTTTGTTGTGATCTCGGACTGAGATTTGTTTCTATGAAATTCCCATGAAAATTTATGCACACGCCGAGTCTGAAAATGACGCGTTTAAGTTTCTTTTTTTCTTCTGGAAAATATCGAGCGACAAGTCTCTCGGGTGATAAATATATGCGCTCGAAACTTTCACGATCGGCGGCAGTCGCGCGAACCACGCCGTCGACGAGTTGTTTATATGCGCGAATTTTTTCCAAGAACTACTATACCTACTCAAGTAAAAATCACGGTAGTCTCTCTCGTTCGTATTATCCTAAGCAAACTCGCGAAAAACTACAGTGTAATAAAATGTATATAGTGCGATGACGCATGCGGGATTACCACCAATTAAAGCAAAAAAAAGAGCAATAGATCTATTTTCGTTTTATTCTGCGTCACACAGCTCTATCAAGGAGATAGCGCACGGTTCCCTCTCGTAGAGACCCGGAAAGAAAATTATTGGCACTTAAATCTCCCATTTACCACAGGAGAGAGAACGTCGGCTCTCTGTTTTCAGCCTCGCTCTCCCTCTCTCGGGGACTTCCTTATTCCGATTATAATAATAACAGAAGAGATAGGAGGCATATAGCAGCAGCATCCTATGCGATGATGAAATCGCTATGTGTAACTAGATAAGACTATGTGACTCGTTTTTACGAACGTAGCCTGGAATAAGGGCTCGGCGTCGTGAAACATTGACCTAAAAAGAGAGACCAGTCCGTATACAATATATATAGTAGCCACTGTTGATGTGCGCTCTTTTGTATACGTATACGCGCGTGTGTGTATATATAAAAAGGAAAATAAACAAAGGCAAGAGAGTGGTTGTGTCCTTGCTCTCTTATCACCTCATTGGCTCTTACTCGTGGATTATTAACAAGCCGAGAGCTGTTGCTCTCTTTCTCTCGCGTTGTCAGGTCACGTGCTCGAATAGAGAAATATGTATACTCATGCGCTTTGAGCTGATTAAACCTAATTGATCGAGCCATTTTTCGGACTCACCGAGAATTACGGCGCACTCGTTTATCACCGATAACCGTGTATTTTTAGAAGACAATAACCGACTTTCTTGCGGTGCTGTGCTAACGCTCAAGTAAAAAAAAATACACTTACATAACACTGGATGAAGAAAGCGCTCGCGCGGGGTGTGTTGCTCGTTGTGCGGCAAGACGAATAAAGGTTATAGATCGTGATCGTGACTATATAATACATTCGAAAGTTTCGATTCTAGATTTATCGCTGTTATATATACTTATCCCAAACGAATGTTCGTATCAGGTCAACTGTAGCAAAAGGTCAGATAGACGCTTCTATACACAGCATCGTCAAATCGATCTCGATCTTTACAAACAGTATCATACCCTAGAGAGAGATTGGCCATACGGCTGGTTAGTCATCGATATGGGTTATAATTATAACGCGGAGCGACGGTCAATACACGTCGTCTCTCACACCTGCGAGAGAGAACGTCTCGGATAATCACATCAGCGTATCTTGCACGCGCGCGCACACATGTGGGGCATCGGAGATCGAAACCCGCGCGAAAATCCTCTCAGCTTTCGAGAAGCTTATATTATAAAATCTCTAATATCTATGTCTCATAAATAGCCTATATGTTTATAATCTAATGCAATATTTTTCTTTGTTACATACACAGGGCACAAAGCTATGGATCATCATGGAGTACCTGGGCGGCGGCTCGGCCCTGGACCTGATGAAGGCCGGAAGCTTCGAGGAGATGCACATAGCGGTTATCCTTCGGGAGGTTCTCAAAGGTCTGGACTATCTGCACAGCGAACGAAAGCTGCATCGTGATATCAAAGGTGAGAGAGGGAGAGAAAGTTTATACTTTAAGGGCGGGTCGACGTATCCTCGAGACAAAGTGAAGCAAGTTTTGATGAAGCTAATGATGAAACTTTATTTAACGAGCCCCGGCTTATTATAATTGCAATTTTGTCGCGCGCGCGCGTGCTAATCTATCTAAAAATAACGAGGTTGCTATCGTCAAAGTTTGCGCTGGAAGTTTATATATACGCGGTTGTTATAACGGGGACGATGATGAAGTCGGCTACAGAGATTAAGAATATATCTTGAGCTTAATAAGGCTGTACATAAAAATGTTGTCGTGAAGAAAATAAAAACTTGACAACACTCGACTGTTTCAGCGGCGAACGTTCTCCTGAGCGAGATGGGCGACGTGAAGCTTGCGGACTTCGGTGTGGCTGGCCAGCTGACGAACACCACCAGCAAAAGAAACACTTTCGTCGGCACGCCCTTCTGGATGGCGCCAGAAGTTATCAAGCAGTCCGCCTACGATTCCAAGGTATATATACAGCTCTCTTCCAACAACTTCTTCCCTCTGCATAATGTCTGAATAAACTTGGCTCTGTAGAGAGTGGCTCGAACTTTGCGCGGATCGTCTCGAAGTTTTTGTCATTTTAAAGTTCAAGAGCGCGCAAGCGAGTCCGATATGAATGGAAAAATCGCGTACACACTATTCCTATAACCAAATAAACCAAGATTGATTTAAACAAATACAAGAATCCGAGATTAAAGCAGCTCTGAATTTTTACAGGCCGACATTTGGTCCCTGGGCATCACGGCGATCGAACTGGCAAAGGGTGAGCCTCCCAACAGCGAGCTTCACCCGATGAGGGTTCTCTTCCTCATTCCGAAGAACAATCCACCCCAGCTCACAGGCAACTACACCAAACAGTTCAAGGAATTCGTCGAGGCATGTCTCAATAAAGACCCGGAGAACGTAAGTGCATAGTCCCTTCGGGATTTCAGTGTGACCTTCTGAAAATCGAAGCGGATGTAACGATCGAGCGAGTAAAAATAACGATTGCACGCTGGCTGAAATAAACTCGTTGTACTTTCCACGAAATTTTAGAGCTCCTTTGAGGGCGGGCTTTAAAATTCTCGCTCGGCGATAAAAATACCATAAAGGCTTCTTCTAGCCCGAGGTAAAAGTTTCGTGCTGCGAGATCGACGCGATAACGAAGATTTGTTTTCGTCGTAAAATAGTTTACCCTGTTTCTGCATTTTCAAAGTTTAGATTAAAAATTTGTTGTAGAACGCTCGGGTTTATCGTTGTGGACTGTGGGATGGAATTTGTTTGCGGCATCAGCGCAATCGTTTAAATATAACGATAGCTAATGATTGCTGTTTCCGGCTCTTAACTGGAACTCGGTATCGCGAGATTAAAGTCATCAAGTCATTGTTGGAACACGATGAATAATAAAGAAGTAATTTTCAATGTTGATAAGGGAATGCGGTTTTGCCGCGTAAATTTGCCGTGATAAGGCCTGCTTTATTATCATCAGCGACTTAAACCGCGAGTTGAGCCTGTGTTTATTTGTTTTTAAAAACCATCAATTTTATCGGCTTTCTTTGCCGACGAAAAAAGCACTAGAATTACAAAATAGTTCGGGTTTAAGAGTACTTCCATAAAACAATATTGGAAATAATGGTATATCGATTTTTCGATGAAACGCTACCTTGTGTTTCCCGTATTTTCTTTTCTAAACGAGCAAGTGCGACGTCAATTTCCTTTCGACATGTTGCAGAGGCCGACGGCGAAGGAACTGCTAAAGTTCCAGTTCATCAGAAAGGCCAAGAAGAACTCGTACCTGATTGACCTGATTGACAGGTATAAGAAGTGGAAGTCTCAGCGTAGCGAGGAGTCCGAGACGGAGAGTGAGAATTCGGATTCGTAAGTATCTATCCTGATGGCTAACTCGTGACTTCAGGAATCTCGTTCGCGAGTATTGTTGAAAAATATAATAACGAGATCGAGTGCGCGATGTTGAGCACAGTTCTAATCATTGCTTTGTGTCGGTATTACACAGGGAAGAGTCGAAGCAAGATAGCGACATGGACGAGCCGTGGATAATGACGGTGAAGGGACCCCACGGGGTCAAGGGATCCTCGGTCGTTCCCATGATGCCTCTCGAGGATCAGCAGCAGCAGCAGCAACCGGCCTCGCTGAACCTCAGCCATACGCCGAATCACAGGCCTCAACACAATCAACACAACCAGCAGCAGCAACAGCAGCAGCAAACGCAGTCCAAGCCACACGCGAACGGAGCATCCAGGTCGCCGCCTAAAGAGTCCAATCTCAACCATTACAAGAACGACTCGAGGGACTCGTCGCGAGATGGACAAAACAAGCTTATGCCGGTAATGTCGTCGTGTCGATCGAACACAGATACTAGCTCTTCCTACTCGTACTGTTCACTAGAATCGGATAAGAGAATACAAACTTTGCTCGTTAATTTAAACACGTTTCTTTTTATTGTAGTACCGTTCATATTATATTTTTCATCTTTTACAAAGTCAACCTTTGTAAAAGATGAAAAATATGTAAATTCAAACCCAGCAATGACAAAGTAGATGGGCTGATGTCCAAAAAGTTTACCTCAACTCTGTTGATACAGAAAGACGTAGTACTGAAGCTATATTGGCTCAGCTTATTGATTTTGTTATAAAAAGAATACGTTTCAAGTCGACAGGGCTTTCGAGGAAATTCTGTCTGGCTCTAAGAATTAATCTATTCTATGAACTTTTATATTTAGATACTTATGATATTTTATCATACTCTTTTTAAAATTTTAACTGGATTTTACACACTGCAAGAGTATGTCTAAAATTATTAATTGCTTTATGTGCAGTCCCGACCACACGAGGCAGCACCGAAGCCGCCTTCAGCAGCCGACACGCGTGACAGTCGTGACTATCACGACTCTAGTCGGGATTCGACACTGAGAAGCGCCAAGGATATGCTACGACGTAGAGACCAGGGATTGGAAATTGACGAACGGGAGCAGCGCCAGAGGAAGAGCAAATCAGAGGTTCCGGTCGAACATCGATCAACCTCCGAAGAAAAACAGCAGCAGCAGAGACCAAGAAGCTCGCAGGAACTCAAGCATCCACGCAGTCCGGTTCTCAACGGCGTCATTTTCCCGTTGTTGTCCGATGTAATTAAAATACTTTCATAATATTACTGCAATATTTGTCGTTTTCCTTGATAAAGCCGCGTCGCAATATGAATTTGCGTAGTCAATATCACCCTTCTTCGTCTAACAGGTTATGCTGACAAAGTTTCCTTTTTCATTTTCAGCTGCAACGTAAATATCAATATGCCGCAAGGGACAACGGCGACGGCAGTAACACCAGCAGACAGAGTGGAGCGTTGAATGAACTGAGAGATGCCTTTGAAGTCGCGGAACGAACGTCGCCCGGTATGAGCGAGAATCTGGTCAAGGAAATCCTCAAAGCGCTTCTTCCGACCAACCATTCGGATGCTCGGCTTTCTATGCTCATGGAGAAAGTTATTTCAAAGTGAGTTATTTCAAGATTGAATTTTATCCTGCATTCTTAAACCGTAAGAATGCGATTGCGTTTATAAAATACATTTCAATTCATTATAACGGATAATATTTACATTCTTTTGTTTCTTCTGCAGGGATACGTAGGGACGTGAGACAGCGAGGATTCGCAGAAGACTGTGTTTGGAAAATACATTAACACTTTAGACGATGGGTCGTGTTCTGTGGATTCGCCAAGATCGTCAAGTTTGTTAACGATACCTGATTTGCAGTACCAGCTCCTCAGATCCTGCTGTGCGAATCTGACATTTGCCTTCAGATTGACGTGATCCCGCAGGGTTTTTGCGTTGCACCTGCAACTAGGTTTTCGTTTTACTTTTTTGCTTTTGTTGTATTTTAAGAGTAACTGTAAAAAGTAAAGTTAGTGACGAGAGAACTCTGTGGGTGTAAGTGCGTTTCGTTTCTTTTCTATTTCAAGGAAACTTTTTCTTTCTTTTTTTTGTCTTTATTATTTGTTGGAAGTTTTTATGATTTGGCTGTCCGACGGAAGGCCAGCATTTGTTGACTTGTTCTTGCCTCATTGCAGAGCTATCCGGAATTCGCGCTAGTCTTTCAGTCGCCTCCTAACGTTTGACGATCAAAAGAAAGTCGAAAGAGAATGTGTATTTGTGATTATTTCAAATGAATTATGAAAAGTAATTGTTTACTTACGTTTAATTCAAGTATTATTGTTGCAGTGCCAAATGTTTTGAATTTTTCAAATAGTAAATTGTTGAAGCAGAATATGGCGTTTAAAGAAAAATAAGACCTTGAGTACAAAATATCAAAAAAAGAACAAGGAAAAAATATAGCTAGAATAAAAGAAGTAGTCCATCAGTAATAATGAAAAATGAATCTCTAGATTAAGGGCAAGTGTATTAGCGTATATAATGTGCTTTTTAAAAAAAAGTAGACATGAATTTAAAAAATATCACTATATGATATTTTTTCACGCGTGTAGCACTTAGACCTGATTATTTTTCATAATTCATATAAATAAAAAAGATGTTCAAGACTGCCTCAGATGTTTCCTTTTGCTCTTAGTAGTTGAACGGCGAAGTGTCTCCAGACATTCGCACGATTCTTAAAATGATAGCTTCTGCAGAGTAATGTTTTAAAGCAAAGCGAATAGCTCGGAGCAATGCTAGTGACGTGCGTTGTTAATTTAAAATAAAGAAAAAAAATAAGCGATTATACGCGTTCCGGATTCTGTTTAAGAAAGAGTGAAATCAGAAGTAGAAAAATCTTAGCCTCGTTGCCAGAGGCTCTGTAAATATGTATTTAGCGCGTTAAAATAGAAATCTTGTTCTAATTATCGACGTGCCTGCTGAATCGTCCTGAAAGTCCGCGACAAAAGTACGCAGGACGCATCCTTAAATAGTCAAGGGAGCAGAGTGATTAATTTCGAACGATAGCGAAAAAATTTACAGCCAATGTTGTTACTTGTACAAGTGATTGTAGCGTAGACGCAGCAATTGCATTATGTAAGTGAATAAATTTTTCAACCCAACGTTTGCTTTTTCTTGTGTCCGTTATTGCAAATCAGAGATTTACTTTGAGTGGGCATCAAAAACTATTCGATTGCAATATTTCCCAATTCAATGTAAAATTGAATAGTCTTGACAAGTACTTTCAAGTGGCTTTAAATAACAATGTTTCATCAAAGACAATACGAAAAACTCTTCGCCATTTGCTGGACTTCATTATTTTTCGCGTATCGCGAAAATTCCCATAAAAGTTGCAGGACGTCGATGCTTAAAAATCCACGTTGTTTGTAAATGTAAACTAATGTATTTTATAATAATTATAATATATATATAAATATACATATATAAATATACAATTCGTAGGCGGATTCCTCGTGAGAGTAAAAATGGTCGACAAATCGTGATATACAAGAATGATAGAATTTAAAGAGAGCGTAAGAGTGAGAGTCAATAAAGAAAGTCGATAAGAGTATCGAAGAAAATATAGAGCTATTATAAGAGAATAAAAAAAGATAAAACAACAATGTAAAGTTTAATGAAATAAGACTAAGTATTAATTAGCGACGAAGATATGGATGATAAATGCAAACATAAAAAATACAGACACATAACTAAAGGTAAGAGAGCAGAAAACGTTAGATAGTTGCGTTTATTCTATTTACAGAAGGATTCTCGTTCTGACAGCGTTTAAAAAATCGCAGCTAAAGAAATACAGAAGATTATAAATAAAACTTAACTCGACGACGCGTCCTCTACTTATTTTTTGACCAATTAATTATATTAGTATTATATATATAGTTTGTTGGTTCGCTTTCAGTTTCGAGTGGTCGAGTTTTGTCAAGTTTAAAAACAAAAACTACTCTTACGTCGCTGCCATACTATGCATACTTTGGCGATGCATCGTTATCCCTTAAAGAAATTCTTTTTAATTTTAGATAGTTTTGTCTTGAAAAAAAGAAATAAATACTTTACTTCTTTTTTTTATCAAACTTGGAAATATTTTAAATTACGTTAATTGTACTTGTTGTGTAATAAAAATAAAATTATTTCATAACTTGATCTGTTTATTTTGTAATTGTCACCTATCTAATGGACTATGTATGCTGGTGTATGTAAATTTTCGTATAAGCGGCAAATTTCCAGCATCAGTCGATGATGAATGAGTAAACGATGCGTTTACTCAACGTAATTAATATCGAGGCAGTTGCGCTTCCTGCGCATCAGTTTATGACAGGAATTGAGTTTACGAAACGGCGTAATGACTTTTTTATGGTACGAGACCTGCATGTGTATTCAGAGCATCAATTACCGATTAAGGTATTCGACTTAATTTTGTTTATCGGAACTGTTCGACGACATGCAAAGTAAAACATTTTTTTTCAATTCAATGAATAAACATTTGTTTCGCATGAATTACGTTTGATTTGCACAAGTCATTTGTGGCCTTACGAGTTTTGTATTAAAGAATCGGAAGTCATTCTACTCGTTAAACCTACTGAGAAAAACAAATCTAAATTCTCAATTAAAAAACCATTAACAAGAAGCATTTTTCCTTAAAATTGTACACGCTATCTTACACACACAACAACTACGCTTCTCAATCTTATCAACCACTCCAATTCTTTGTTTCATTTCCACAAGACGACGTCCAGAACCCCAGCACTGCCATGGCAACAGCAAACGACAACTTTATACTCTCTTCCCAGCTTTACTGCAGCATAAACCAACGCACGAAGATCGTTCATCTCAGCACCATCAGCCTCCAGCCGAACGGATCCTCTATCTTAATAAAAATCAGCCAAAACTTCAATCATCATCATTCGCTATCGCTGCATCTCACTCAAACTCGTCGATAAGGCAGCAGCAACAGCAGCAGAGTATATCTCTCATACTGCAGGCCTGCATCGCGCAGGTCCATAGGTGCTCTCCCGCGCGAGACGAAGAGAGAAAGAGAGAGACAGAGGGAGGGAAAAAGGTAGGAGGAGGACTGCGGCTGCAGCATAGCGTCGAGATGAGCGAGTCTCTCAGTCGGCAGCATCCCGTGCGCGAGAGGGCCGCCGTATAGTCGCCGCGAATCGAGGAAATAATTCAGACTGGGCGGCCCTTTATTGTTATTATCATTAGCATAATACTACTGCTTCCAGTCCGCGCGCGCTTAATATCGAGTTTTTTTATAAGACTACACACCCACGAGCCGCTGTGCTAATAGAGGTATACATACATAAGCGGTGGCTCCTGATCCTTGCTATGGGTTTGCGCGAAAAGAGATAAATAAAGGAGAGAAGAGGGAGTCCTGCGGCTGTGTGTATATAATACATCTCGAGTGTACAGTGCGGCTGCAACACGCGCCCGGCTGCTGCATTTGTCATAATATCGCTTGCTCTTACTCTCTTTTGATCTGTATATACTCTTTGAGATGTGTGTCTTATGATCGAAAACACGCCGCGCGCTTTGCGAAAGCTCTTCCGTCAATTTTATACAACTATAGAAGTCAATTTGTCTTCCGAGAACAAAGAGGTTTCGCAAATCGACGGAGGCTCTTTCTCTCTCTCTCTCTTGCTAATTGAAAAATTCTGCAACAAAACTCGTGACGCGGAAAATACAGAAGCGACAAAAATATTCAAGCTCTTGGCACCGAGTAATTAAAGAGTTTCGCAAAAGCTCTCTCTCTCTCTCTCTTTCGCATACAGGTATACAACACACAGTGCAGTGCGCGCTTATACATATATATATATATATATACGTGTACACACCTGAGTCTTGCGTATACGTATGACTTTAGGATCGGGTGTCAACTGCGTATTATAAAACGCGCGGAATTTTTCTCCCCGCTCTGAAAATTCACGCGCGAAATGACTGATGAGAACTATTATAGCGCTTGAAAGCTCGTCTTGCCGAGCGAGACTCGTACTACTTAAAAATTCCGTTCTTTTTCATTTGTATACATACGACTCTGAATTAAAATTCTGATACACAGACACAGCCAAGCTAGATTTGTATATATGCACGAGTGCGGCGGTAAAACGAAGGAACATCATCAGGAGCAGCAGCATCGTCGGAGACGTCGACGTCGACGATCCCAGGAGCAACGACATCACTGCGCCGCGCAACGAGTCGTCGCGGTTTTCAAGTAGTACGTACGATACAGCTATCTCTCGATGCAAGACTAGACGCGCGCACCATATCACGCCTATAATATTATGCGCTGCCTGTATACATATATACCTATACATCATCTAGACAGTTAGTAGACACAAAAACACGGCAAAGTTACATGTATACGTACAGGCCGACAGCCGTCATTATACACAACTTGTTTGTATACAAGCGACTCCTGCATCGGTTGCTTTTGCGATAGTTTCAATGAGTGTACAGCACACGTATATTATAGCTGTAATAGAGATAGCAGACTGGCAATTTGGCTCGTTATTATATATACACACACGTCGGCGGCCTTATATATATTATACCGGAACGACTGATGTAGGGAAGAAGAATTAATGACACTGACGCAAGCACTTGACGCTTTTTTATACCTCCTAGCTATATACATAACTCAATTTCACGGAAATCAATTGTGTCATCTCTTTATTGTATTATTAACGTCGATGTAATACAAGAATATATGAAAAGTAGGTGAAGAAAAAAATATGGGCAAAAGCAACCGGTGTATCGAATATAATACACACGCACACACGAGCGATGCTTCATATGTAGTGGCGAAATACAAGCAGTGCTGTTTAGCCTATAGCGACAGCTTTTCACTTCTCGATGACACTCTTACGGTAAACCTAGACTCGCGTGCAGTAGTAGCCTATTATTTTTTTTTTTGCGGTTATCGCACTGATGATATACTATCCGGCTGTGCGGCAGCTTTTCATTAGAAAGTTATTATTGGAAACTTTTTATTTATATATTGTATCGGATATGCATTTAATAATTCGACGAGCATTAAAGTTGATCCCCGCGTCGTCTGATAATAATCCAAGGTATATACGGCTTCGCGACGTCGCGTTTCATAACTTCAAGTCGCCAAGATTTCAAAGCTGAGCTTGAAAAATCGATTTCCGAAATAATAGTATATATCTATATAAAAGTAAAGGAAAAAAAAGTGTACGAGTAAAGCCTCTGCACCGGAGAAAATTAATAAAGCCCAAGCGAGCATGATATCTCTCTCTCGTGGAAGTGAAAAGCTCGAGCGAGCGCTTTGTCAAAAGCTTCTGTTGGACAATGTGTCGCGCGGCTGCTGTGTACTACTGCGGCATGTGCTATTATATACGCTAACATTTGAAATCTCGATTGTTCAACTTGCACACAGTGGAGTAGAGATTTCTCATCGTTGGCTATATACCTGTATATTATATACTCGCCTTGCGATGATAAGAAAAAATCCAAGAATATATTTTTCAATAATATATCAACGTATACACGAGAAGCCTTTTAAATGCATAAGTCTCGATCCAAAAAATAGCATAATATAGCTCTCGCCCTTTATCGAGCGATTAATATTCGCAACGATGCAACAGAAGGTGCGTGTGTGTAGGTGTATTGTGTTATATATATATCAGCGCTCAAGGCTCCCGAGATTACGGCGAACGACAGGGAGAGAGAGAGAGAAGTACAGCGCGATTAGTCGCTTATCGCGTCGACGAGCGCCGCCAAGGCTTTTTAAACCTGCCGCTAGTCGAAAGGTGTGTGTCGCGTGTGCGACGTTCTTTATTTTCACTCGGTTTTCGCGTGCACGTCGTCGTCTACTGCCTCGATAACGACCGACGAGAATAAATGACGACTGTGTGTGTATTAGTAGTGTTTTTGGAGGCGAAGCTGATCGATTATTATTGTTGCGGTGCCGGCTTATCGCTCTCGATTCGGCTTCCGTGTTTCCTTCTTTCGAAGTAAACAGATATAGATGAACGTATAGGTATAGATATAAAGTTTTTGTGATGCGAAAAAAGTTTATCACTCGGTTGCGTTTCACGTTCTTTTGTAATAATACGTGGCTTCGCATAATATGCCTATTCCGATGCAGGCGTGCGACATCTTTTCGAAGCTCATTTTAACCGTCATCAGGTGTTTCTATTTCAAACGGAATATACATGCCGAATCCCAACAACACCTCGCGCTCGTAAAATCTATTTTCTTTAAAATATTCTCGTCCGAATTAAAAAATAACTCGCCGCTGCGAATGAAAACGTGCTGCTATTCCATCCTCCTCCGCAATAAAAGAACAACATCGCGTTCCACGAGCGAGTTTCGCCGCGTGTAATAACGCGCTGAAAATTGATTTCATATATCCAAGAATTAGCATAAATATGAAATCCACGTGATGCATACAGCCAGTGTATAGAAAATTAAAAAGCGAGAATCGCTTTTCATCCCGCGATATACACAATACTCTCGGAGGCGGTATATACTGCAATTAAAAAAAAAGAGAAAAATTGCATACCACAAACGCATACACTTACTCTCGTTCTAGATAGAAAATTTACGTAAACTCCTCGAGTATAAATACGATCTCAGCTGAATTATAATCGTTATCGAACACGCCGCCATCAAGGCGAAAAATGAAAATACTATAGTAGAGCACATCGAAATTATATCAAAGTCGATGGAAGAGAGGTTCGGCTCTTTCTTTGCGCGCGCGCGCGCGCGCGAGTATAATATATAGTCTAAACGCTCGCGATAGAAGCGGTCAGTCAGCAGTAAGTAGTCGTCGCGGTGCAGTGGCAAAAGCAGTAGCAGTAGCAACGACTGCACGAGCATGACGCAGTGTGCCTTGGCTTGCTGCAGTTAAGTAGTCGCGTAAACACGCGCGCGGATGAAAGTTTGTTTGTTGTTTTTAACTGCGCGGCTAATGAAGTGTCTTGGATATACATATACTTATATTTATATACTACTCTCGGGTGTGATTTTTGGTCTGTATACACAAAAAGTGAGTATAGATGTATAAATCGAGCGAGTGGCAGCATCACACTACTGTAGAGAGATGATGCTTAATTACGTATTTTTCCGCGCGCGCCGCTCTAAAAAGCCAGCGACGTGTGTCAAGTTGGTCCGTCTTTTTACTTCCATAAAGCAGTAGCGGCTCTGTGTGTGTGTGTGTGTGTGTGATCTGCCTGGCGGAGCATCGATGATAATACCGTAAGTTATATACGCGCGGTAGCTACTTTCTTGTCTGATGTCTTTTTATTCGCTGTTTATTGACATTATTTTTAAATTTCCCGCGCTTTTCAGACGCGATGAGCTTTCGAACGGTGATTTATTTTCGATTTGGATTTTAGTGGATTAGCTTGTTGGGAAGTAGGTTACAACGCGTGTGTATCGGATAATGCTGCGCGTGCTACTGGCGCCTAATGCAACAGATAAAGTGTGTAATCAGTGCGGTTTCACACCTAATCGAAACTAATTCTCATACCTCATAGTCGCCGGGATCGTGAAAAAGCGTAATTAGGAACGTTGACTTTACGATCGATGTTGAGATTAATATATAACGGTAAATAATTGTTACAAATTAACTTTCTCATTGCGCGACACATTTTTTTTCGACTAATACCATCAGCGTCGAATTCGATCCGTCGTCGAGGTTCGAATTCCGCAGCACCTGCAAAACTTTCATTCTGAAAAATTCCTATATATACACCAAGTGTAAAAGGCTGCAGTGACAAAGAAACTTCACGCACAATTGAAAGTAAAACTCAATAAAGCCGTCGGGAAAGTTTATACTACACGACGACGAGACGACAGTAGGAGTTGATGCTCGGATTCTTTCTCGATCGCGTGAAAATTAAAACTTTCCACGAGGATTTCTCATCTCATTATTATTATAATCCCAAGAAGTCAGTGAACATAATAAATATACCTTCTCACAGCGCATAGACTATTCCGACGTCTCGCGTCGCTGCGCCGACGGCTCAATTGCTTAATTCATAATGACCTTTGAGAAGCGCATCCTTCCAATCTTGCCCTTCTTCTTCTTCTTCTTCTTCTTCTTCACGACTATATATAAGCCCGGTATATAGATATAGGTACATACCGCACAAGCTTCGCGGTTTTCTACGGTCTTTGTTCCCTGATGATGCATCATCATCTCGCACGACTAGCAATAAGCTTTTCTTCGTTTGAAAATGAGAGCTTTTATTGATTAGGCGGGAGATTCAGTTCAGGAGTCGTCCTCGAGCTAGTTGCAAAAAAAAGAAGGCACATACACACGTAAACAATGCAGAGAGAAAGAGCACGCGGTTGACCTACATCCGTCTATTTTCGTGGATCATGAATGAATTCCTACGCCGCGAGATGAGACTCAATTCATTAGGTATATATAATGATCGTCTACTCTCATTTCCATATAATCCGCGCGCGTTCATGAATTACGTAGGTATATATTGCATACCGATAGTAGGCGTGTAATATTAGCATAATACACGCATCGTTGAGCAATTAAAGACACACGATCACTGCCTATATATACACTATTATATATTATCCGAAGCCACTCATGCCCATCGTAATCACACAAAAGAATAATAAAGAAAACTTTTTTTCCCTCCGATAACAGGTCGATCCATTAAAATATATACAGATATACACCGCCCCCGCGGAGTTTCGATCGTGCGACGATAATACACACACAGAGAGATAGAGCGACGAGCTATATTATATATACCTATAGATTGATATTCTTCAGGCTCAAAGAAGCATATCTGCATTGTAAAAAGCCTCGATCTCCGCATCGAGAGTCTATAGTGTATAAGCGCGGCTCTGCACAGTATATGTGTGTGATATTGCCTAGAAAAGAGTTCAAAGCGAGAGGGACACACGAGGGTCGATAAAGATATAAGAACGAAAATAGTCAATCGTTAGAGCCCTTGAGCGAGATAGAAAGAGCAAGAGTATATGTATATACGCGTTTATAATAACATATCCCATCAGTGTGTCACGTTCATCAGGTAGTGGTGATGTATCGTCATCAGGATGATCGAAAAAGACTCTTCACTCTGAGCGTATAAGTATATAAGCCCGGACAGGATGACGTCGCGGGTCAAGTGCAAGCAGAAACGAAGCCCGCTTTGAGAACAAACGAAAAAAAGAAAACAGCCATTAGTGCGCGTGTAATATAATATACAGGGATCGGTTGTGAGAGAATTTAAAAAAAAATAATAATGGAAGAGATGGCGCGACCGAAGATCGAGATAGTGCGCGTACCGTCGATCGAACGAAGCAACTTTCGGCCGCTGGACGGTGTACAGCTCAGGGCGGCTTATAGCCACGTGAGAATCGGGACCTACTGTCCGGAACCTGAGCCAGAGCTGCCCGTCACGCCGAGAAAGGACGTCAAACCGCCCATCGAGCAGTCGAGGAAATACAAAAAGTTCGTATATATACTTTTTATCGTATTATACGGTATTATACTTATGTGATTATTGATTGATAATTCGTTTGGATTCGTACAGGAACTTGGGACCAGTATCAAGACTGCTTAGACGTCGCCACCACGCGACGAGCCTTGCAACCAAATCCTGTGATAACATTTATAGTGTCAATAAGAGCAACAGCTTCTTCGAGTGGAAGCACGGCCACGACCAAGGTAAATACACGCAGGTCGCTTTATTATAATGAAACAAAAAAAATTCATAATAATGTTTGTCGTTATATCCTCTCTAACACAGGTTTGCACACGCGACAGAGCAATAGCTTGGACTGGCGGGTGAGCCGAAGCGTCGACAGGAACTCGAGCAATTTGGAGTGTCGAAAAGCATCGCGCAGCGCCGAACAGCTATCCAGAAGCGGGACACTCCAGACCCCGAGTACAAAGTAATTGTCGCGAATTTTTAATCATTCTTATTCCCTCTTTCCGGGCGCACGTACACACGAAAAGAAAAAAAAAATAACACTGACCCGCTGGAATTGTATTTCCGGCAAGCCATTATCTATAATTAAATCTCCCGCGCGGCGTTGATTTCAAATTAAGAAAAAAAAGCTCGCGAGCTTGCAGGTCGAAGCTGGTGTCTCTTCTGCGGCGCCTGTCGCCGAGGTTACCCAGACCGAATAGTAAGGGATCTCTACCCTCGTCACCGAGTATATGTCCTTGGGTCCAGGTCGAGTATTCCAGTAACGAAGTCGACGGGACCAATAAACCCGAGCAGAAGGAATCCGCTGACTACAGCTTCCAGAGAGAGCTCCAGCTCAACGAGATGCGCAAGAGGGCTATCAAGGCGTCGAGAGTGAGTTTCTAATATGTAATACTTCTGTTTTTCCTCGAGATAATTCTTGTGATTAATGCTTCTAATTCCGGAGATGAGTGTTTCGTTCCAAATGTGTATAGTTTATAATGAGTGTTTTTTGTGCGGGACAGCAGGAGGCGACGAGCGAGACAACGGCGAAAACGAACGAGGTGAAGAGTCCGCGCGTCTGCCCGACAGTACAAATTCAAGAAGCACCGGATGCGAATCCGAGTCTCCGAGCGTAAGCCAAAATCAATGAATATTATTCTATACTCATATCGACATATCTATATACTCCATTTTCACGTTTTTTTTCCAGTAGTAGTTATATATTCTAGCCCTATATACATAATAACTTATTTTATCTCTCTATGACAACCTTTACTAACAATATACCTGCATATTAATAAAGTTTCTATATCTATACCTCAAAAAGTACTCTGTATATTATTGTATGCAACTATCCACTTGTACGTATTAGTATATAGAGTTATATAGAGTAGAGAAACCCCAGTAGACGTAGTAGTAGCTGATACAACACTAACCAGCGCAGTAGCCACTTCCTCGAGCGATAATAATAGAAGCGAAAAAAAATCTCAATAACGAGAGCACGTCGTTAATAAAATTAATCTTCACTACACAGAGCGAGAGGGAGAGAAAGAGAGACCGAAGCTATAATCCGATCTATTATAACATCGAAGAAAGTAAAAATTAGTTTAATCCTCCTCGGTCACGTGTTATACGGTCTCCCCAATTCCCCCGGTTAATTAAGCGCGGAATTCAAATAACTCGCGCGGGAGCAGAGACGACGGACAATTAAAGCCGTTGTCTGGACGCAATGTACGGAGAGAAAAAACATTCTTTAAAAAAATAAAAGACTGGAACATAATATCTTTGAGCGTATTATACATATACACGCGCGCATTGACGGACGTTCCATTCACGACGTGATCAATGAAAAGCTCTCGCGTCCGTTCGCTCGGAAATCTATATAATGCGAGAGAGAGAGAGAGTCGCTTTTGGGAGGGGATAACGCGGTGCAAGCTCTCTTCCGGCCGGTTTTTGCGATCGATGCGTGCGATGTAGTCCTGCGGCTTTTATGTCGGGGTCAACCGCCTGACCTTTCGCGCTGTTGAATGAGAGATTTGCCATTATTCAGAAAGTTTTATGAATTGCGTAATGATGATTTTATCTGAAAATTTAGAATGCGAAAAACAGCCTGCATGCAAGTATAATCTTATCTTTCGAATAATAATTCACTTCGTCGTGTGTATTTTTATACCTGCCGCGATGCGACGATAAAAAGCGTATTTCTCTCTCTCTCTCTCTCTCGAACACTTTTGATGTATACTGCGACAATTTCGCGAGTGCAGCTACTCTTTTATATGCAAATCCTCGGGTGGTTCTATCGTATAAAAGAGGCAATTTCACTTTCGTCGAGTGGACTCTGAATAGTATTGGAAAGCGCAGAAATTGAATTTAAAAGGCGCAATATAACTGGATGATATTTATGCTACTACTGGGTATGCTAATAAGGGAACGTAGATAATAAAGACGTGAAGTTCAGATAAACGATCATAAATACTGATGATTTTTATTAATACAAAGACTATATTACATGCCAATATGTCGCACGACGAATATATTTATAACGAAATTCCTTGCGTGCTTTTTAGACAAGTGCCAATCACTGCGCTTGTAGCCCTCGCATGACTGTACAATTTTTTTTTTTAATTTAAAAATAATATAATAATAATATATAATATTATAAT